>JAIUCT010000019.1:6839346-6928444 GCA_021307375.1 Tetraneura akinire | reverse complement strand
ATTATCTTTTTTTTAATTTTTTTTTTTTAATTTTTTTTTTTTAATTTTTTTTTTATAATTATTTTTTTTTTTATCTTTATTATTAAAATTTGAATATCGAAGACCGTACCAGGACATCGACGCTAGCGGCGGCATTCGACGAAGATAATAACGAAGACAGCGAAAGCATTCGACTAGAGCCATGCCGACGATGGTGTCGGTATCCGAATAGGTACTTAAATTACGTGAGTTACGGCTCACCAACGACGGGTGACTTTCGTCTTAAGCATTAACCACCACCGGACCACTTCCGCCTGCAATACCGTCCGACAACGGCGGCATCCGACGGAGACAGTAACGAAGACAGCAACAACTTTCGACTAGAGCCATGCCGACGATGGTGTCGGTAATCCGAACAAGTACGTTCCGTGATACATTACGTGAGTTACGTCGCTCACCAACGGCGGGTGACTTTCGTCTTCAGCATTAACCACCACCGGGACCACCTTTGCCTGCAACACCATCCGACAACGGCGACATCCAAGTACGATATCAATCGATACGCATCTATCTTTCTTTTTCTTTTTATTATCCTTTTTTTTTTTTTTTTTTTTTTTTTTTTATATATATTTATTTTAGTCGACCATCTCGTCCTACCTTTTCCTTGTCTAATTAAGCGGGTCAGCCGTTCTAACGGCTAATTGCATAAGTCTACCGGTGCCCTATCTCATCTGGTCACTTTCTCACACTGCACCAATCCCACGTCATTGGCCACATGTATATTTTATTAAATACTATAAGAATAAAGGAAAACATAATAACTTAAAACATATGATGTCTTCATTTATAGGCGATGGCTAACCCTCTACCTACACAATATTGACCGTATCACATGATACATCTTATATACATTTTATTATTTAATGCACAATAATATCATTGAATAATGTGTTATCTATATAAAAAAAAAAAAAAAAAATACCAACATGAAGTACTATTATTCTACGTCAACCATAATATTTTTATTTATTAGGTATTATTAAAAATATTGCGTTTGTGTTTCATAGTCCTGGAGAACTATACTATAATTTACATTATTTATATATTTTTTTTTTGTTGTGAATTTTTATTTTGATTATCTATATATTGTTTCATAAATAACTTCTGAATCTGATGATTTTACTAAAAAACTTATATTTAAAGGTGATGCACAAAAAGTACAAAAATTATCATATACAGAAAAAGTAACAGATATCATTAAAGTCACCAAGTAGGTTCATAATATTTCATATTTTTTATCATAAATAATATATGGCGCGTACTATGTATTTGTTATGTGAACTTTTTTATATATAATAACAATCCGAATATGTGTATTTTAAATTTTAATATGAAAGTTTCAATAATTTTATTTAATGTATCACACTATACCAGTAGACACAACAGGACCATAACTCGATAAATAACAATTTTGTGTTTTGTTATATAGGAACTTGTAATTTATCCCCTTATTTTTTAATAGTTTTTTTAACATCTTTCTCTTAATTATAAGAAATTTATTATGTACAAGTATACAGTTTCCACCACGATTTGTGTATAATGTATTTATTAAATTATAAATAATTAAAGTAATAATAAGAAATAATATATAAATATTATTCTGTTTCGGAAATATATATTCCTGTGTATTATAACTAAGTCTGGGATTTCGATGCACTTTGCATTGTTTTCCAAAGTTTTCTGCGTGATGCTCGTTTTGTCATAAATTCGATTCATATACATTTGAATGAGAATAAGAAAGTTTATTTTGCCTTTTTTGATAAATTTTCGGTTTTGAGTCATTTTTACATTTTTTAAAATTTAAAGCATTTTTAAGTTTTAAGGAGCATATTTAGAGTTTTTATATAATATTTTAATTTTAATTTTATTTTTTCATGATTTTTATATAAATATTGAATTTAGCAAATTTTGAATTAGATATAATCGTATAATACGGGTATAATTTAATTTTAATTTAAATTCCCAGCCCTAATTATAACATAATGTTACCTACACAGGTATGTTGTGTATGTATAGAAAAATTTCTAAATTACGATAATAGAATAGTAACAATAATATAAGGTAGGGGAATGTGTGGCAAAGTGAAAAATGTGTTTTAAATAATATTAAATAATTATCAATGTCTTAAACCTCAATTAATATATTTATTTATATAATAAATATTCTCGTTGGAAAAAAACGTTATGTCCCATTTAAAATGTTATCTTTTGATTTAATATCAGTTATATGATTTTACCTCCAAAATTGTAAATATTTGTGTTATCAAAATTTCAAATAATTACTTGAGGGATGAAGACGACAAAAACAATTTTATTATAAAATTAAATGTAAGGATATTAAGTTTAATAAAATTACTTTACTTTTTATTTTTATTCAACTATCTTTTTGTAATATAAGTGAATATGTTTATCATAAGGTGTCCGTTTTGCCACACATTCCCCTACACATTATTACGTGGTATATTTTTTGAAGATGAATAAAATTATACAGGCGCACGCCTTAGGCACAATTCCTAAGGATACCAATATAATAGAATCAAAGGACCAGTACACACTGGACATTTTAAAGAACCAATAAGAGTTAACTCTTGGTTTTTTAAAACGCCCAGTATGTACCGGTCCTTTGATTCTATTATATTGGTGTCCAACTATAATTTTTTTTTTGGGGGGGGATAAAACTTCATAATATGACAGTACAATGGTTCGAGGTCATACCATACGGTTGTTTTGCACGTGTATGATATGACCTCATACATGCAAATATATACCATATAAGTAATTACTTCCCTAACTGCAAACACCGATTTTGTCATATCCCGTGCGTTATTATAGCATAACGCAAGAGATCATAGTCATATCGAACTCATGTGTTGATTATGACATAACGCATGAGCCAATCATAACACACTCATGTGTTGTTATGACCTCAACAATGCGTTGTACATATATGCAGTAAGAATCATCATATCCTAGCGTAATCATAAGTATACAACCCCCCCCACAAACATCCCCAAAAACACCACCACCACCCCTACACATTACCTCCCACACCCACAGAATTTACCCCCCACCCTACTTTACCACCACACAACCACCCTCACACTTTAATCACACCCTAACCTAACACCCCCACAACCACACCTTACTCCACATACTAACACCATCCCACCTTACTATCACTCTACAACCACACACTTAATCCCATACCCTATTCCAACACCCCCATATCCACACCACCACACCCTATATAGTTTGTCCATGATATTAAGAGTAGTATAAAAAGTTGGTTACAATTATCTTTTAACAATACGTTATATGCTCAACATTAGTATAAAACTATAAATGAATCATTTCATCAAATAATATTATGTTATGAAATTCTTATATAAATTGTTGGTATTGTAAAAAAGATAAAATTAAGTAAATTTTTTATTTATATAAAATTCTGAAAATATAATGTAAAAACAAAATCCTATTATAATTATTAAAGAAATATATATCAAGAGCATTCACAAAACGTAATAATAATTATGATTATACCTATCAAAAATAATACTTTTATCCCGGTTGATCAACATAACTGTTACGTTATCAACGATACAAATATAAAAATAATATAATAAAATAAGGAACCTGGTACATACCATGTTAGACAAACTGATACAGCCCTCCTGGAGTCCTGGCTCTTGCTCTTTGAACATTATACATTGCTGGATCCTGGATACTGGAACCTGGATACTGGAACCTGGATAGTGGACACTAGCCACGATACAAATCTAATATATTGACTTACCTGTACCTATATAAATAAATTTGGTACCTAAGGTATATTTTATAAAGTTTTATTTTTCAATATTTAAAAGTATTGGTTGCAAGAAAGATATAAACAGAATTTAATATTTAATTATTATTTTCACAAAATTTATATTATTTTGAATTCTTTAATAAAAAAAATTTATTAGATACCTAACTAAATATTTAATGTAATGTGTAAATTATACATATTTTTAAAATAGAATTTATAAAACATTAAAACGTATACCTACTAGGTACCTACGTAGGGTATTGTATTTGATTTAATAATATCCTTAGGTACCAAGTTAATAATATTTTTTATGGATTCTTAATTTGATACTAAATTTAAATAATAACGTATAATAGGTATCAAAACTCTGAATTATGGTTATTTTAGGGTGACCATATTAAAAAAATAAAAAAACGGCACAGTTGTTGCTTCCCCCCACAAAATAAACCCTCATCCATATACATTCACTATTCACACATATGCACACAAATCTCGAGAGGAAAAGTCCAAATCTCTGTCATATCATAAGCAATTATCTTGTTTTTACTTTACCCCTTTTAGTAAAATAACCTAAATAATAAAATATTTTCTCTTAATTATTCATCAAACGACACACAATGTTGTATTTCATTTGCGTTTTATATTTTTTTCATATATAGATACTTTATTTACAAACATTAATACTCGTACATTATATAATAAATAATATTGAAAAAACGTGATTAAAACGGACAATCTTCTATAAACGGGATAAAAAGCATCTCATTTGAAATTGGTCGGGACAACGAGACGTCTGGTCACCATAGGTTATTTTGTATATTATTACGAGTACGTAGGTACTAATAATAAATATAATATATTCCTATAATAATCTTGAATCGATATTGGTAAAGTGTAAAATTATAAATAATAATAATAAGTGAAATTAAAAACTAACTTCAATAATCAAAACCACAGTTTAACAATTTTTCTAAATGCCTACAGTATGTCAATAACTGTATAATATATAATATATGTCATCCTATGAAATTTAATAGAAAAACAAAGCAATAAATTAAAGTAAAAGATGATAATTGCACAGTAATTATAATTATGTAATTCCACTTAAAGTTCAATATAAACAATTGTACCCGTGTAAAAGTATTAATTACCATATTATATATTTCCATAGTTTTTTAATTCATTATATTATGAATTTATGAATTCAAAATTACCATACAAACACAATTACTGCACAATATAAAAATTAATATTAATTGTTTAAAATTTAAAATATAAAATAATAAAAAAAAAAATAAAAAATACATAATAAATAAATTTACAGTTTGAATATTATTTAAAATTTTAAATAAGAACTTATTAAATACATATTAATTGAATCATACTGCAGGCATTAAAATGACATTATTTAATAATAATAAAATAAAATAACACAATACAACACAACACAAAATTTATCTTTTATTTTAAATATATATGTTTAAAAATATTATTTATTGTAGGGTTTACTATATTTTTATAATATTTGACTAACCTTATTATAATGTCCAGCACAGAATTTGCTGTAATTACGTGGTTCTACTTTGACTCATTTTTGACTATTCACTTGATTGTATATTTGTAACTACGTAAAAAGAAATAAAACGTTAAAAATGTATAACAATAAAACGTTTATAAAGATAAGAAATTAAATAAAAAGGTTATACATTTTTTAAAATATAATAACTATAATGATGTTTCATCTCAATAAAATATTGATATATAATGTAGATTAATGGCTAATTAGTAATTGGTTTCGTGATATAGAATTATTATACTATTGAAATGAATATTTAGAAATAATTAGAAAATATACAAATATTATAGATTATTAATTTTACTAATATATCAACTTTAAAAAATTATATAATAAATATCGAGAATGGAGATTTTTGTAATTTTTTGGAAAAACTTTAACCAATATACCATGGTTTCATAATATAACAACCAATATTTACTATTTAATATTATATTAAAAACTAATATTAAAATAAAATAAATACCTACCTAATAATTTTACAGGATTATTGAAAATTATTTATAATTTTAAATATGTGTATATTACGAATTTTATTCATATTGTCTTTAAAATTATTTTATTTATCAATTATAATAAAATATATTTTAATACACAACGAAATTATATTATCGTTTATATTAATTATTTAAAATATTATTTACTATTTTTTCATAATATTTCGCTTACCTTCATTGCGATGTCCAGCACGGAAAATCCATTTCCTTAGCTGCAGTCGACGGTTATTGAATTCACCAGTATTGTAATACGACTTTATTCTACTTTGGCTCATTTTTGACTAGGTATTCATTTAATTAACTACCTTGTATAACGACGTAAAAATAAATAAAATGTTAAAATATTATAACAATAAAACGTGTGTATAAACACATATAATAAAAAAAACAAAAATAATAAAATAAAAACGTTTGAAATTTGTAAAAATATTACAATAGCTATATAATAGCCATCGCCATAGAATATAGATATAATATATAAACGTATAATGTATAGTTTCATAACAGCTGTTTAGTTTTAGGACATAGATTTATTGCACCGTTGAAATAAATACAGCTATAAAGAAAAATTGATACTGTATATTTTTGCAACTTTTTGGAAATAAGTTTAATCGATAAGTGAGGATACTTCACTATAATTTTTAGAATTCCAACTACAAAATTAACAATTTTATTAAACATAATGTTAAAAATTTTAAGAATAATCTTAAATATCTAAGATCTAATATCTAGATAAAATTTAAAATGTTAAAAAATTACAAGAGTTCTATATTTTCACGAAAAGTTCATGTAATAATTAGACACCAATAATTACCCATTAAAATTTTCACGTCTCTACGTTCAATATTGCCCGATCATTAAATTATCGTAAAATATAGGAATTATGTTATAATAAATTCAGAAAGTTTGTAAACTCTAAACGAACACAATATTAATTGCATAATATAATAATTAAAAATTAATACCTATTACCTATGTAAAATTTAAAATTTAATTAAAAACTACAAAAATTAAATAAATAAATTTACAGATTGAATATTATATTTAGTTTTATATTTCATTCATATTTTCTTTAAAATTATTATATTTAACAAATGCAATAAATATAGTAATACACAGGGAAATTATTATCTAATATTTAAAATATTATTAATACTACATTTGTATAATTTCTTCACTTACCTTTATTATAATGTCCATCATGGAATTTGCATTTCCTTAGCAGTTGACGATTGTTGAATTGACGTGTACATTCATACGTGATTGAATTATATTTTGACTCATTTTCGACTATTCATTTATTTATAAACTATTGCAACTACGTTAAAATAAACAAAATGTTAAATAAAATAAGTATAACAAAAAATTATTTACACGAATATATATAAAAATAATATAATAATAATAATAAAATAAAATATAAGCGTCGCAAATTTTTAAGAAATATTATAATAATTATAAGATGTCCATCGCCATAGAGTATAAATGTAAAATACTATAATGTAATTCATGGAATAATAATAATTATTGTTTTATTGAAATAAATAATAATAATAATCCATAGAACATACATTATCAATTTTAAATATCGATAAAAAAATTGAGACTGGAGATTTTTGTAACTTTTTTAAATCACGTTAATAAGCAATAATGTTATTATGCTTCAATAAAATTTTCAGACATTAAAACCCAAAATTGCCAATTTTATTAAACATATGGTAAAAATATTGAGAAATTAAAAGAAGCCATACAAAATATAGGTTTTCGATTACATTTTACATTGTAAAATATATTGTATATTAAGTATATATTTACATATTACTTAACATCATATCAAAATATTAGAAAAATCCTAAATCTCAATTTTTTTTTATAGGTAGCTGTTTAAAGTTGATATTTTTAGTTTAAACGAAAACCTTAGAATCCTTACGAGTATTATTCTTATTATTTCTCAATACTTTTACCATAAAAATTGATAGAAAAACCAAAAAATTTGGGAAATGTTTGAAGTAAAATTGTTCTATCAATTTTTCTAAATATGTAAATAATTGTGAAATGTGTTATCCAATGCAATTTAATAGAACAATAAAACAATAAATTAAGGGTAAAGATAATAATTATATAATACATAGTAACTGTAATGATTGGAGATTGAACACACTTTAAGTGCATATAAACAATTTTACTTGTCTAAAAGCATTAATAAGTCTATCATATCATATGAAGTCCGTACATTTAAAATGATTATATTACGTATAATAAATTCAGAAAGTCTAAACGAACACATTATTTTATTACATAATAATGTAAGAATTAAAAATTAATATTACCTAACCATGTAAAATTTAAAATTATAAACTACAAAAATTAAATAGATCAATTTACAAATTGAATATTATATTTAGTTTTATATTTGTAGGTACATATTATTTTATTCGCATTATCTTTCAAATTATTATATTTAACAATTATAATACCCATTACCTATAATATAATAAATACATACCTACCTAAGTACCTACTAGTGTACAGCGAAATTATTATCTTTTATTTAAAATATATCCGTCTTATTAAAAATATTATTATTAATACTGTCTTTGTATAATTTCTTCCCTTACCTTTATTGGGATGTCCATCACGGAATTTTCATTTCCTCAGCAGTTGACGATTGTTCAATTGACGAGTATTGTAATAAATTAATTACATTTTGGCTCATTTTCAAATATTTATAAACTTGCAACTACGTTAAAATAAAACTAAAATGTAAAAAATGTATAACAATAAAATGTTTACACGAGTATACTCGTATATATAAAAAAAAAATATTGAAATAAAATGTAAGCCTTGAAATTTTTTAAAAAATATTATAACAATTTTATAATGTTCCATCGACATAGATTATAATAGATGTAAAATACTATAACGTAGCTAAACAGCTGATTGATCTGGTGACATGGAATATAATGGTATTATTGAAATAAATAAAAATAATAATATTCCATACATACGAGTATATTATTATAGAAAATAGATTATCGATTGTACCGATGTAATCGATGAGAACTGGAGAATTATCATCTGATGAGCCAACAATTGACAATATTCAAAATTTCAAAATTAACACTTATTTTACAATTATTGATATTGTATTAACGCAAATATCAGAACGGTTTAATGATCATTCTCTACCATTATTTAAGGATTTGGCACTGTTTTCTCATTAGAGACTTAAAGAGGTAGCCAAAATAGCTTGTATCTCAGACGATGCATTCAATGGATTTTGTGATGTTTATGGTCAATTTGTTGAGTTGAATTCATTAAGAAAAGAATATATTCAATTTTCTAGTTATTATTCTCAATTTGATAAAATAAAAATTATCCCACAAAAACTACATGATAATGATACATTGTTAAGTGAGTCTGAAGAAGAAATCGAAGAAAGTGATGAAGAGCATAGTGTCCTCCATGAAAATAAAAAAAAAGAAAATTGTGGGTCGATAGAAGATATTTTTAATATATGTCGTTCATTTGGGTTGAAAGAAATTTTTCCTTATTTGTATACTGTTTTAAGTATAGCTGTGACCTTAACGGTATCCAGCGCCTCTCCAGAACGCGCTTTTTCAAAGCTTAAACTGATTAAAACATAACGATCGACTATGAACGAAGAAAGACTTGAAGCTTTGATGATAAGAGCTTGTGAGTTAAATGTGTCCATGGATTTTGAAACAATTACTAATAAGTTTGCATCTAATAGTTCTGTACTTACAAAATTACTTATAAAATTATATTATAATAATTATTTATTAATTTTAATGAAATTATTAAATTTATTATTATTTTCTATTGTTTTTTTCATTGTAACTAGTAATTATTTATAAAGTAATCTCCTATATTATATAGGTAATAATCTGTATTTATATAATTAATAGTTTTAATATTAGTAGTAATAAGTTTGTATATTTTCAAGGAATAAGTTAAAATGATAATTATTGTTATTACTATAACCATAGTTGATAGTTCAAACTTCTAGAGTATAAAATTTAAATTATTGGGGTAGGTGGGTGGGTCAAAAATAATTTAATTTTGCTCCACAAAAATGTATTAAACTCGGCGCCACTGCTTGTAAGTGTAAAATAAATAGAGCCTACATAACTTGACTCATTTTTAAAAAAGGAAGGGAAGATACTGGTGTGGAAGGGATACAGGTGTAAAGTGAATTTTGATTACAATTTGAATGCAAAGATAAATCATTTTATTTGTGAAAACGATTTTGAGCGAAGTTCATATAAGATAATAATATATTATGTACCGATTAAAATTTTAGATTCTGAGAGAAGCTAAGAATTTATTGGTTTTACAATGATGTGTGTCTTTTTTTTTATAACCGTAGTCACTTTTATTACCAGAAATAACGCTCTGATTTTCACGAATAGCATATAGGTATTTTCGATTGAAAAGTGGATGAAGTTGATACTTTGTCATTTTTCGAATTTTTCAAAATTGATTCAACCAACTGTTGAATGCCACCTCTTGTACTACTTACACTTCCAATTGTTATTTTTTATGGTGGAGTTTTATTTTTGTCCTTATATAAAATTTAAAAACCCAAATTATAGGAGTACCCCCTCCGCAAATTTTTTCGAAATTTTACTCTACATTTTAAATTCTTAGCGAAGAGAGGAATGTATTGATTTGGTTTTACAATGATCTGTGATTTTTTTTTATACTAACACTTTTACTACCCGAAATAATGCTCCGATTTTCATGAATAGCATTATATGTTTGCAATTTGAAAGTGGTGAAACTTGAACGTTTTTATTTACATAATTTTTGGTTAGTTTATTGTTTTATATAAAATATTTAATTTTTATTCTTACATTTCCATATTTTATTTTCAAGTGTTGTAATGTTTTTTTGTTGACTTTAAGATGCAATTTACTTATATTTCATTTATATTTACAAACGGAATTTACCTATATTATAATCTATTATTCGACTGAATTTTACTTAGATTTGTTTTTGGATTGTAATTTTTTATCATTGCTCTCACATTTTAATCAAAATTCAACACTATTCTCTTTAGAACTATATCCCTTCCACAGCATTATTAGCTTTTTTTTATTACATTCATACGTCAGAAGACATTAATAGTATTTTTGAAATGTCTAAATTGCTGTACATATAAATTATTGGTAATAATTATAATCTAATTGTATACATATACAAGTGCATTCTGTAGTCTTCATATGTACCCCACTACCACCCACCCATGGCCGGTGATAGGGGGCGCATGGGGGAGGGAGGTGTCAACCCCTATGAACTGAATTTGGGTATTAGATTCGGCAATAATTGAGTTGGGACCGAAGTCGGCAATTTAGTCAATTTAGTCAGAAAGCATAGATAATATATTTATTTTATTATCTATGCCAGAAATTCAAATTTTATTTAAATTGTACTTTAGATTCTGACTCTGAGCGAAGCGAGAATGTATTGGTTTTACAATGATGTGTCATGTGTCTCTTTTTTTTTTTATGTCTGAAAACACTTTTACGACCCGAAATAATGCTCCGATTATCACGAATAGCATATGTTTCCGTAGGAAAGTGGATGTAGTTGGTACTTTATTTGTGTCATTTTTCGAATTTCTAAAAATTGACCATAAGCGGTAGAAAAAACGACGAAAAAACGGCATTTTTCACGAAAACTGAAATTTCGAGGAATTCGATTTCATTATTTCACGATAACTCGGGCAATTTTGAAGTTAGAGACTTGAAAATTTCATTGGGTGTTCACATAGGTAGGTACTATGTATGTGTGATAACATTTTGGAACCGTTACGTTAATTATTATTTTTTACAAAATATGATGATGACCCACCAACAACCCTTACGAATTTTAGGGGCCCAGTCTCTCAAAAACGCATTCACCACACTATTTCCTCAGTCTTATATAATTCTAAGAAAAAGAAAACTAAAAGTACTTAATGCGGAACACTACGTATACGAGAAATATCATATAATACTTCCGCGTGAATAGAATTAAAACAAAAACACAACCGCTTTTGTTTCGCACAAGATTTTTAAAACTATTTGTTAATTTTACAAATTAATTATACAGACTTACGCCAAAAGTTGTACAATACGCGGGTTTTTGTTTAACATTGTTATGTATTTAGACGTGGTACTGAAATAAAAGAAACGTACAGGTACGAATAAACGTAAAACGGAAACACGACGACGATGAGGAAGAAGACGATGATGAAAAATAAGAAAAAAAAAAAATATAAAAAACGTTTCGCTCTGCAGTTGTCCAAGGCCAGTCGAGGAAATACTTGAAAATTAACAATCACCGTTTTAGTAAGATTTGAAAATATTGATCTTACGTTCACTCTATTTGTTATCGCGTCTTGCTAATAATATTTTATATAATACGAATCCGTTTATCCCGGCCAATAACCTTTGATCTATTAAATATTTTTTAAATCTAATTTTTTCAACCCATTTACGTATACTCGTATACAAGTAAATTTTTCATTACTATAATGTTTTTTTTCTTAAAACCAAAAAAAAAAAAAAAAAAAAAAATGTTTTCATATTTATTAAAATTTTGAGATTTTTCTAAAAATTTTCACAATTGAATTACTTATTTCTATGAAGTATTTACTTAGTTATTAATTTTTTAAATTTAAGAAATTCAATATTTTATAATAAATTTTTATTCCATATAAACTACAGAATTTCATTTCTGTTTCAATACCTACAAATATATTTATAAACTTATAACTAAGGGGTATCCACGATTATTATAATTATGTTTTAATTGATTAACGATCATGTAAAATTTTAAAATGATAACATTATAACAATAATTAATGGAAAGCGGAATCGCCATAAAACGTCAAAATGTATAGTTCGCTAATCGCTTGCTAATATCCTAATAAATTTTTCGGCATTTAATTATCCAAAAATTCATATTTTTATTTTTTATTTAGCTATAAGTTTGGTCTATATTATATTTTTTTTTCAATTAAATTTTATAATTTTAAGAAAAATTAAGACTACAAAATGGATTTTTTAAAATACTAATTAACATGTCGAAGATAAAAATTTTATTTATTTTTTTGATTTTATGTAGGTACTTACTAAAAAAAAAAAAAAAAAAAAAAAAAGAAATAAATTATAATAATGAAAACTGTGTGCTCTTGATATACATAAAATTAACTTGGATTATAAAAATATTTAATAGATCAAAAGTAATTGGCTGAGACAAACCTAATGAGGCACCTTGTTGGTAATAAAGAATGCGAATTTGATAATATTTAAAAAAATAAATAAAATAATTTTCGTATAAATTAAAAATTTCAGAGCGAGAAACAAAGATTCGCGTCGAACTTGAAATATTTAAACATATTGGATATACATATACCTCTACTATTACAATATTACATTATAAATTTTAAATCGATAATGGAATATCAAGTCATCAATAAAAAGAGACTTGTGGTGCTTTTTATCCTAAATTTTCAATTTAGCCCCATACCTAATATAAAATGCCATATAATAATAATATAAACAATTTTGAAATTTTATGGTATGTACGTATAATAGTTTGTGGATTTTTTTTCTACAGTAGTAAATTGCGTCCCTGCAAATCGCGTAGGTATGCGTAGGTACTTTATATACCTAATTAAATAAAATAATTGTCCTGCTGACATACGAGATATTATCGTTGTCGTTAGTTAAATTTGGAAAATAACGCGCGAGCACCAAAATTTAATTAATATTACGAATTTTTCGCATACCCGTGTGCGAGACTTTGTTATTCTTTCGTTCCTTTTTATTTATTATTATTATTATTATTTTTTTTTTTTTTTTAAATAAAAGATTCAAATTTATTATTTGTCAAAACTTGGAAATTTTTTTAAGTTTATATATTTAACTCGGGTGTTGTTTCAACTTTCTGCATCGCGATATATACGACGTTTTATAGTTTATGTGTACGAAAAGTTTGAACGAACAGCGCGCGAGGGAGACAAAATAATTTATATCCTGTAGACCTGAACGTTTTTGCCACACTCCGCACTTTTACCGTCCGTATAATTTTAAATCATTATATAAACTCGTAATAAACTACAGCATATCGAATTTCGTCATTTTGACGTATTTTTAGAATACTCTCGGACTCGAATTGATCGTCAAATGTCAAATGTTAAACGTTAAAAAATGATCGTCACGAGAATATTTAGTTTCAAAATTCAAAAAAATTCCGATTATACCTATTCTAACTAACTAAATTATCGTTCATACCTGTATTAATAAAAAAAAAAAAAATAAAAAATTTTCATTCGTCGGTGAAGCTGTATTTCACCATTATTATACGATTATCGTCGTCGTATAAAACGTGGACAAATTATAAGGGAAAAAATCGCATTTCATTTTTAAAAAAAAGTAAATCAATTTTATTTAATTCAATTACGTGCTCGTATTCTCTGCATCACAAATTTATCGATTCGTCAGACTTATTGCGATATTAACGTTTAAACTATATTATATTAATATTTCTGATGATTTCGTTTCAAACGAACACTACGCTATTATCATAGACAGAATAATTTCAATCTTTACTACTTTCAACATAATATTATAATTTTCTACTCGATCTGCAAAAGCTCGATTTCCACAACACGAGGTGCTGATAAGCTCATCTATTTTTTTTAGTTTCGGCGGGAATAATATACATAAGCCAAGTTACGAGTTGTGCCACAAGTTTTGTCAAACCATCACGATTCCCCACGACGAATGTTGAATTTCCGAATCGGAAAATCGTACTTCATAGAGGTGCAAAAATATGGTTCAATAATTGAAACTTATGATAAAACGTAAAATTACATTCGAGGTACAATGACTGTAATACAGTTTAAGTTAATATGACGTTTAATACCTACTAACGAGTATAATAGGATTAAGATTTAATAATATATACCAAAAATGTGTCGAGGAATGCTCTAAAAATCAATTAATAAAATCCCTGAAGAATATCCAAAAATAATGTTTTATTTATTACAAAATTTTAAATTTTAATAACATTCATATAATATGAATAAATCTATGGATAAAAATTTGATTTGATCATATAATAAGAATAGATATAGTTTTATTTAAGATGAAATTTCGAATTACACACGATTTCAAACTAAAATGTATCGTTTAATATTATATATTTACATATTTTAAAGAAAAACCTAGTACTTATACTTAAAGTTAATAATAATTAATAAATAAATGATGTGAGGTATTATACTTTAATATACTGTTTTTTTAGTTTTATTTTATAATAATACCTATTATGTATTTGCATTGGTATAAGTATATTTAGCTATCATCATTTCAGTTCTCGTACAAAGACGAAATCGCAATCTTGTTTGGCTGAGACCCTGGTTGAAAAAATGGAAATTTGTCTGAGGTCAGTGAGATTGCAAAATAATCTTAGTAAATTTTAGTCTCGGTAGTTTAATGATATAAATAATAATAGTATAGTACCTACCACGTTTTTTGGCATTAGTATATTAAATAATTATTATAATAATAAATATATGTACAATATTTATATTAACGTACCTATAAGCTATATAACGTTATTCATTTCACGTGAAAACATTAATTAGATTTAATAACAAAGCATTGTGACTTTACGTATAATACAATAACACATAAATGCAACTTCTGAAATTTCCGAAAAGTGCAAAGTCCTTCAGGACTTTGGACTAGTATAATAATTCAAACGACTTTCGTTATTATCATATTATCATATTTGTATATTATAATTTATAATATAATGACATTGAATACGGATGTTTATGGAACTGAATAAAATGATATTTTCGGTATTCTTTTACGATTGGTAACATCGCAGTATCCAGTGAACAATTTTTTTTTTTTTTTTTTTGTATTTGTTTAAAATCAAAGAAATTACTATTTTTTTTTTTTTTTTTACATTAATATACGCTATTAGAATATTATTAAAAAATTAAAGTTTTTGCGGAAAAATTGCAAAAATCGTGAGCAATCGTCAACAGGCCTCGAGGTGTATTATTATATTAAATAAGTATTTATATTTTTTATAACGTCGCGTAATAAAAGCCGCGAATAATGCGAAAACTCGACTATATTTTAAATTTTTATATTCCGACGATCAAAAAATAAATATAATATATTATTTCATCCTGCAAAAAACAGAATAAATTTTACATATTTGTACTTAAAATATTATGGCCTAGCATAAAACATTGAAATTCTATCGTTTTGTCCGTTTTTGTGTTTTAACACGTTGGAATAAAATATGAATATAATATTATTTTTGTGCTTTGAACATAAACAAATTTTTATAGATTGCAAATCGAAAATTCAATCTCCTCGAAACACATTTCGATATCCAATTCCGTTATCGGATAAGTATTAAATTGTTAATTACAACGGTTAAGAAAATTTTCGGCCTTTTTTACTTGAACTTCCAACACGTCCACGTCTTGATATTATACAGTTATATACAAAATAACAAGTGCAATATACTCACCCCAAATAATATTATTATATTTTAGACGTTCGTGTGAAGAATATAATATTTTGAATTAGATAGGTGGAAAAATCTCATTTTAAAATGATAATTCGTCACAAAATCGTCGTCTTAATCGTACAATCGAGGCTTCGTGCGTCTTGTAATACGACATAATATAGAATACTATTAAAGTATTAACGACGTGCGGTAGATATAAATTTTATCCTGAACACACAAAATAATAATGTTCGAGTTGAACTTTATTTTAACCTTTCAAACGACGTTTGAACGACAAGTTAAACTATAATTATTTCGGTATTCATTAAATATAATTATTTCTGTTTTTTTTTTTTAAATCCACATTTTTTAACTCCTATATGAAAATATTTTAAAAATAAATTGTATATTTTTATGTAATTCGATCGATTTTAATAATTTTACGTTGACGAATATGCGGTTGAATATAAAATTTTACTGAAAATACATTTATGATAACACTTGAAGAAACAAGTTATACTTCTATATATATAAAAAAAAAATTTAATTGAGTTCGATATAAAATGTTTCGAACGATTATTATTTATGATATGTTATTTATTTTAACGAACAGGATTTATTATTGTTTTTTCTTTTTTTTTTTTTAATTAATATCGCAAAATACGATGAAAACGTGAATTTCTGCGGACGATAAACTTTTCAAAAGGAAAAAAAATATACATAATTATATATAAACCCTTGTTTTTAATAATTATAATCGACGTTTGGAGAGTTTTTGCTGCTCGGCGTGACGCGAAGGTTTTATAGAAACTTTTTAATTACGATATCACATTGTGGGATAAAGTTATCTTTCAGTCGCTACACAATTATTATAACCTCAAAATGTATATAATATTATATATTATAAAAAGCATAGAATTATTTTATATTATCGAGCAGATATTTCACATTTTTATTTTTATTCTATAACGTATTGAACAACACTGATCAGCACATATTATTATGTTTCATAATTTTATAAAATCTGTATCGATAATATTCGTTCGTTCGAATTGAAGAATGAAAACGTCATAAAAAAATAATAAGTAATAATAAATACATAGACTCGATTTTTTCGGATCTTCGTGACATTCGAATAATATCGGACAGATACGACTTTTTACAAAAATTGAATTTTTATCCGCGGGACTTGGTTTATCCAATCAGAAATATTTCTTTGTACTGTATAGTCTGTAACTGTAATGTATATATGTATATATTTTTTTTAAAAAAAAATTCAGCCCTATATTATTATTATAATAGGTTTATTTTGAGGATATTTTTTTCAAAAAAAGCTTTCGATATAATAAATTTATAAATAATACGATATAGGTACCTACTTAAGTATTTAATTTATATTTTCGCTAAGTCCACGTCTGCAGTCTTTCTATCCATTTAAATGGGTTAATTAATGTTAGATATAATAATAATAATATTATATATAGTATTTCTTTTTTTTTTTTTTTTTACTACCTACCTCTTTGATTGAATACGAGTATATTTCTCAGAACGTCGACTGGGCCATAAAATAAAAGTCGGCAACATTAAGCACGCCGTAGAGACCGTAAATAATGTGTTATTGTTCCATTCCGTTAAAAAAAAAAAAAAAAAAGTAATAATAATAATTTAATTATATTTGCGCGGCCATAATACTACGTTTAAACCTATTTTGCCAAGTAAACGTATATACAATCTAACCTAAATAATATTAATTATCGTTATTGTCTAAAATAAAATATTTAAAACAAATACATACATAAAATTATAATATAATATTATGTGTTGTTAAATGTAAAAAGTATCGTTTTTGCGACGTTTCGAAAACGGTCAAACGCACTTACATGGACACACGTTTATCGCAATGTTCGTAAAACGTGCATATTGTTATTATAACGAAGTTAGAAACGAGAAAAAACTAAAAAGTTTTACGGGTTAATATTTATTATTATTTATATTTATGTTCATATACGGCCAAGCGGGACTTGAGGGACGAGAGGAATATAATGCGTCACTTGTTGTTTGGTTTATACCTGAATAATAATGATGAAATATTAAATGTATTATCATGATAGTAGTCGGTAGTTGTAGTGGGATCATATATAAATTTGAAAAATTATCAGTTGATAATAGAACTATTGATTTGCACACGAAAAAAAAAGGAGAACACACACGCTCTATCGACGTTTCATGTTAATTTATAATATTTATAGGTAGGTAATAGGTATTATACAAGGTATCTATCACCAGGTTTGTCATAGACAATAATTTTTGATTTATTAAATATTTTTAAAATATGATTTTTACAACTTATTTATATATATACTATATTGAGTACTTGAAATAAAAATAAAAATAATTAAATCTTTGTTTTCATATCATTTAAAATTTTAAATGTGGCCAATTTATAGTCTTGGTTTTTCTTAAAATTTAATTGAGAAAGAAAAATAATGTAGACTTAATTTATGGCTAATTGAAAGGTGAAAAAAAAAGAACGAAATTTTGGCTAATTAAACAGAGAACAATGTATCAGCACTATAAGCAAAGAATGCTAAGCGAACGTTTCAATTTTGACCGTTTCATGAAGATTCCGCTTTCAATCATTTAATTGTTATCATATTAAAATGTTACATTATCATTTATCAATTAAAATATAATTACAATAATCGTGGATACGATATTTAATTACCTTTAATGTTTGTTTTGAAACGGATATGAAACTCTGTAGTTTATACGGAATAAAAATTGATTATTTAAATATTATATTTATTTAAATTTAAAAAATTAATAATTAAGTAAATAATTTATAGAAATTAGTAATTCAATTATTAAAATTTTTAGAACTATAAAATCTGTTAATTTGCCCCATGATATCTCAGTTTTAGTAAATATGACAACAAAAATTTAATATTTTTCATTTTGGCTTAAAAAAAAAAAAAATGAAAAAGGTGATTTATATAATATACATAATTTGCAAAAATCAGATTTTAAAAATATGTAATATCTACATGTTATATCCTCGATGTGTAATACAATTTATATACATAATATAGTACATTTGAATGATGAATAAAATTACGAAAACAAAGAAAAAAAAACACGTTGTACCCGAAACTTTTATTTTAATAATTAATAGGTAACAATAATAATAAGAATATATTCTATAAGAAAATACAGATATGACTTAAGTGTATAATATTATAATCCGTATAGGTATGGGTAAAAGTACATAACACAGGTAAAACAGACACGCGAAATGAAACCACGATGAAGTCATTTTTTTTGTTTTTTACATTATACGTTTTGACCGAAAAAAATATTACAACAATAATAACAACCTACATTATAACATTTTGATTGTAATAAAAATTGTATTTGTATTTTGATACCGATTATAACTAGGTACCATAATGTAATGGTACAATTGGTTATCAAACGTTCGCACAGTATAGTTGAAACTCTTAATATAATTTACAGTATACAATAAAATACGACCGTATAAATCATCATTATTATATTGTTATTACATATTCTAATTTATATCGTTAATGATATTATTACGAATTAAAATTACGTAAAAAATTGACTTGGTCTTTGTAACGGCCAACGGGTCCTTTTCCCAATAAATAAATAAATATTTATATTATACCTATGACCAAGTAATTGTTTGAAAAAATGAAAAAAAAAAATTGTTTTGATATAAGTATTTATATATAACATAAGATAATATTATGATTTTGGTCCAGTCCGTCATAATGCGGTTACAAATATAACATTAGAGGTATATACCTGTAGGAAATTTCCGATTCGATTCGTTATAGATGACGACCAGTTACACCGTATGTGGTTCAAACGTCGCGGACGTTAAGAGTTATTTGAAATTCTATATATACATAATAACAATTATACAATATTATACATCTTACGAAGAACACACAAACCGAGGGGGAAATCGTCAAGAGGCAATATTATAATATAACATAACTCCACAAAGGACGTTACGCAATATTATAAAATTATATTAGGTATTATTGGGTTGTCACGACTGTTTTTTAATTACATATTTACACTAAAACTTAACTATATAATATTATAATAATACAATGTTAAGTAGGCGTATTATATTTCAAACGCTTCGACAAACTTTACAAATTTATAGTACAACGTTACAATAGTAATATCAGTATTTATATTTCAAACGATAACGATTGTCATTTATTCGATTAGGTACGTGACGAGTTGATTTTTCGACTCGATCTCACACATAATCGAATGTGTCGAGGAACTAAGGAAATCAAAAAATTATTTCTAAGTACATACAATATTAACATGTAAATTTAAATTCAAATAGTATTCACACGCATACAAGGTCTTATTATATACAGAGTAAAATTAGGAAAATCAAATTTTTCACGGTCTTTAACGGATTTTCGCGCACATAACCGTGGTTCATAACTACGATTGTGTATTTAATGTTTATGTATAGGGTCCTCGTCGTAGAAGAGAGAAACGAAACGCGGAGTTTATAATGCTTTTCGACCGTGGATATTAATCTATTATTTATTGTAAATTATGATTTAAAAACAAATAACGCGTTTCTTTCTGTTTTCATATACCGATAGTACGTGCAGACGTTGTTTTTCGACTAGATCTCATAATATTATTATTCGTTGGCATCCCGAACGCACGGTAACATAAATATAATTTGTCCCGGCATTGCGGTATCTCGTGAACCGAAGTTAGATTTTGTTACCAGCTAGTTATACCTGAAACCGTGTATAATAAATAATAATATAATAATGGCGCGTAACGCGGGAAGTTGTTTTATCGCCCAGTCCGTGCCGTTAAACATTTTTTCGGATACCCGTCGCGGTTTCTGTCCTACACGAAATATCCGCTACAAATGGTCGATATACGGTCAGAAACAGCCGACCAACGGATATTTACCGATTACAACTTTAAGTCGGTCAAGTTCCCACACACCTCGTCGGACAATCGAACCGAAACGCTACACGACCATTGTTATGTAAAACGTCACATACTTCATCGTCAAAAATCGTACGTAGGTTAGGTGTGGTCAGTGGCGTATTCAGAATTTTTTTTTTTTTTTGAGGGGAGGTTAAAAAAATGTAGGTTAATTTATTATTTGAAAATGATTTTCTTCGACAACAAGAGTTAATAATATTCACAAAGATACACACTAGTTAAACCGTTATTTGTATAGTTACATTAAATTATTCTATTATCATTCGTATATAATATGATATTTATAATGTTCTTTAAATATTTACTAACAATTTGGGGGAGGGTGACAACCTCCAACCCATAGATACACCACTTGGTTTGGTTAGGTACGGTTGGGTGAAACAGCCCCGTATTATTTTTTTCTGTCCATTCAATTAAAAAATAATATTAGGTTGGAATGGGGTTTATACACTTGGTATATTTTTTTCAAATACCTAGGCCAAATAATATTACTAAATTGATTTACTTTAAATTTCGAATTTCTTTTACGTTAAAATCGATAAGTTACGTACTCAAATCGTTTTCTAAAAATTTTCATAACTATATTGTTAGTCAAACAAGGTGACCCTACTGTCAGTGTGTTAGGAAAACGACTCGATGTAGGTAAAAAAAAATGATAAATTATTCATATTGAATTATATTATTATTATTATTATTATTATTATTATTATTTATATTATAGGGCGTGTATTATTTTTAAATTTTCCGATTTTTATGGGTGAAACAAAAAATAATAATAATAATAATATAATATTTTAGTGTCATCGGAAATGTAGTTTTTCATTTTTCACATTCGTTTGTGAAGTAGAGGTACCACAGGGAAATTACATTACATTACGATATTGATATTATATTATTTTTATAATATACTGATGTGGATGGAAATTTTTACGGCAAATCTTCTACAAATGATCGTTGGAAACACTCTAGGGACAACACGATGGCGAAACGGCATACTTTCGAAATATAATCATACTCACGAGTTGCTGCTAGCAGTATTTATCTCGAAATGTGATAGTGCCTGTCATAATGCTTTTGAAGAAACAAAACAAAAACATTAAATCACAAAATATATAATAATATGTTAGGAAAAATTTCGTATGCGACCATACAATTGTAATAATATTTTATTTTTTTTCCCCCCCAAATATTTATAAATTAATCGAATAAGTCCGAAGAATAGGAGATAATATTATATCGTATAACATTATTACCTACTGTAAAAACTACTCTAAGTAGAGTAAAACTCTATAGAGTTATAGACTTTATAGAGTAAATTTCTCTACTCGAAATAGAGAAATCCGTCATGTTAATAAATTCAAGTGCTCTGTTTCAGCAATGGGAAAAACTATTTATAGTCATGGATGCTGAAACTAGGATCAAATTATATTTATTGTAATAAATTTGAAAAATTCAAAAAAAAAAATTAGTTCATTGCTAATTCGGAAACTTTGGATGATATTATAATTATTAACAACATATTACATAGTTATAGGTAAATTTAATATCGTATATGATTAAGGGCTCACGTAATATTATGAGATTATGACAAACGGAACGAGAAGGAAAAACGAACAAAATTAGTAAACATTTGTACGTAATGAAATGAAGAATACGAATACCTAGGTACGTCTATAACGAGCGTATAAGTTTATTATTATTTTGCGGTAGTCGAAGTTTTCGAAATTCAAAATCGACCGTTACTATTATTACTCAGTAAGCACGACCATGCACGTATTACGGTTACTGGTTAGTGGTTGCTGCCGCCGTGAAATTGTAATCTAATGTCTACAAACAATAAGTCAATTCACGTCCCAGCGGACGTCACAATCTTTTATCCCACATTTTATTTGAAGGTTTGTTATTATAGTTTTTCTCTTTGGTTTTACAATTTATCCGATTCACTGCTATATCGGTAATAGAACAAACCCAATTTCAACGTTTTCAACGTTCGATCGGCCAGCCACGTTTCAGTATATTTAGAAGTTCAAATTTACCATAATTATTGCAAAAAACCCTCATTTTACGTTCATTATTATAATAAGAAATAGAATATAATATATGAAAACATTTTCTTTGAAGATCGAATTAATACTAATACCGGTACCTATAAGGCTATAAGATATGATGTCATATTTTTACAGTAGGTACATATAACAATATTTATTTAAATTCATTAAATATCGTTTATATCTAATAAGTACATATAGTAATAAATTGTTATACAATTTGATAATCACCCAAAATTGACTGTTTGTTAAGCAAAAGACGTGACAAAAGAACAACATTGGAAAAAGTCATCGTAGCTATAATTGAAATATGATAAGAAATATCATAATTTTTGATGTATTATATTATTAAATATAAATATATTTTATAATTAGGAATCGTTGATAATAATATGATATTGATTAATATCGATTCCACTAGTAAAAAAAATATTTAACCAAATTATTTTCTTCAAAAATGTATTTTCAATTTATATTACTAAGTCGTAATGTAAATAATATGTTGAAGAATTAGGAGAGATTGACGATGGATGGGGAATCGTTAGAGCCTTTGGGAGTAAAAACGGTAATAGAAAAAATATACGTAAAAGCGTATACAAATAATGTTATATAAAATGAGCCTTTGAACTGTCGGTTTGGAATTTTGGGATTTCAATAGGATCAACAAGGAACCTATAATTACTAGTCAAAACACGACAACAAAAGTTGGATGGACTAACCGAAATGTAATATTTAAAGCCTCCGAAGTCTCGCTAGAAAAAAAAGACAAATTCAACCCTCGTTTTATTTATTTAATTTTTTTTTTTTTGTAATTTGATATTAATTCGATGCGATAAAATATAATTTCATTATTCGAGAAATAACATTTAATGCGAAAAAAAAAAAGGTCGATTACGCCTATGTGTAACCTCCCGCCGAGTTTAAATCCAGCACCGAAGTGACATAGTTTCAGAGATCGATGAAAAAGAAAAAAAGAAATATATTACGTTCCTACTTTTAATTAAAAAAAAAAAAAAAAGAAGAAATACGGTTTCCGTAAATTATAAATCGTTCTTTCCTCCATCCGACTCGCCCACACCGAAAATTTATTTACACACACACACGCATACGTGTTATATACAATAGTAGTTTTGAGATCATAAATCGTATTCGAACGTTACCGAGACCGTGGTAAAATAATTTCGGTAGAAAAAAGTTACGTTTGAAAAGGGATAATTAAGTTTAATTAGATTGAATAGCATAACCAAACTATGTTTGGTAACCATATAGTTCGCGTATTCCGTTGGTTTGAATAGGATGAGATATAGTTTGAGAGACGGACGTGTTTGTTATGACGAGACACGAAAACCACGAGAGAATGTGAACGATTTCGTAGCAGACGATGCGTGCGTAGAACTTGGTTCAAATTTAATATATATACTCTGTTCAGAATAAGAGCGGTAGTCAGCGGACGGCTTCTGCGCATGGGCGTGGCGTCGATTTAAGTTGGGTGCCTTTATTCTAGCAATGACAATTAACGTGTACACATGTCATAATTTTAAATACATTGTGCTTACTCAATGGCTGTCACGTGCCGTGCGGTACTGAACTGTTTCGTACGCCGCGTCATGTGTACACAGACGAATGCTCACGTATCGTTTGCAATGTATCAATGTATTGACGTAATTTTAGATTAGGAAGTGGAAACGTCTGACCGAAACGGACGAAAACTCGTCGCCGCCGACTACCGCTCTTATTCTGAATAGAGTTTTTTTTTTTTTATAGGTACCTGTATAATATATTATTCTCGGCGACAGTAATCTTGAATTTTGTCAGTTGGCACACACGCGCATATAAATTATATTTTATATATTATTACAACATAACAATAACAACAACATTAATATTCAAATATATTTCGTGACCGAATTATAGACAAAAAAAAAAAAAACGTAACGCGTTATGTACAAAACGAACGTGTCAAAAAGAAAAAAACAACCCCGCCGTCGTGGTCAGGGCTCGATGATGGCTATGGCCTTGGGCTGTTCGTGCCCGGCCGGATGTCAGCTGATCGCCTCGTCCGGCGGATTGTTGGTGAGCGTGTTCCACAGTGGCGACCTGGCCGGTCTTGGTGGCGGTTTGTCCGTCTGTACGGCCACCGATATCCTAGCGATGGCCAACACGTGTTGCTAGCTATCCGGACATACCAGCGCCTCGACCGCGCCTCCACCGCCGCCGCCGCCACTGGCATTGCAGTTGTCCGTCCCTGAAGCCTCGACGCCGACGCCGACACTACTGCAGACAATGCCGGCACTGCTGCTCTCCATCTCGCTCCTTTCCTCCATCACGGGGTCCAAGTCGCAGGACGCGTACGATCGGCTCTCGCTTCGCAACGGGTGGCAACGGCCGCCGGACGACAGTGGCGACTGCATGCCGCTTCCGCAGCTAGCGTTGGCGCCGGCCGCCAGATATACGCCTGGAAAACACGAATTTATTTTAATATTATCGTTTCGCTAGTTTCAGATTCACGAAAATTAAGGGTTTTCAACGAGAAATACGAGTATATTGAATATAAAAATTGTCTTCGGGCGAAAATTTAGGAAAATATAGTTTTCCTTTTCCAAAAAAACCAAATATTTTAGTCGGTATGAACATAAAAATATATAGCATATACCTACATTAATTTTACCCTATACTTATATCTAAAAATGTTATTTCATTTTTTCTTATATTTTTGGTCTCCTCCATTCTGGAAAATAATTCTGTTATTTAGAAAATATTCCACTGCGTTTTCTCGGAAATTTTCATATATTTAAGTCCGTAATTGTTATTATTTTAGACGAGGAGAGTACATTATTACGTATTAGGACGCCGAGAAACGTGACAAACAAAAGTTGAAAAAACAAAGGTGATTTACCTTAATTAATTTTCGATACGAAGATGAGATAAGAACGAAAGTGGAGAAGGCGTTGCTCGTTAAAATATGAAATTTTATCAAATAATAATTATTATACCTACTTATATGTTATTAATAATATTTTAATTAAACGAAGTATAGAGTATATCGTTTCGCTAAAATACTAAAAGCGATAATATTGGCGACGTTGGAAACAGTTCTAACAATGCGTTTGGTTATGGATTCTTAAATTAATTTTTTTTTTCTGTTCAACCAACGATTAGAACTATAATTTATATTATAATACGTAATAAATATGTCGTAAAATGAATTAATTTTTACATAAATTTGTGTTGCGAGAATTTGTTACGTTTGTTCTATATAGGTTTTTTTTTTTTTTAACTGGAAATATTTACTCGAGTTTAGTTAACGTTCAGTTTTTCAATTAAAATATATTTAATTCGTTTTCTGACTTTTGACGTTACCCGCGTAATTTGATTTATAATTTGGTTTCATCGGTAATTTCCAAAAAAAATATCGGAATTTTTAAAAAGCCGTATTACCGATCTAGTGTTTAATATATTTTTTTAATACCATAAAGGTCGATTCACCCAAAACATCACAGTCGCGTCAAAGGAAGCACGTTAAATTATCTTTCAATGTATTATTATGGCGATGTTTACATTAACATCGTTAACGTTCCGAAACGTCTTTATCGAAAATTTATTTTTGACGTGTCGTTGCCGGCTGCTCCGACATTTTTGTCCGTTCAAATATTGTGAATGTTTGAACGGATTGTTTCAGTCGAAATTGATGGTCGACATATTTAATATTACCTGACATAATACTTTAATTAGCCAAATCTAAAAATGATTACTTAAATAATATTATCGTATAATACATATTTCAACTTTCAATAACATAATGTTGTCATCTTGCTAAAATCCGCGCTGAAATATTTTGTTAAAATTTAAGTACCTACGAGTATATCAGTTTTGTAATTTTATTTCTACATTACACTTAATTAAATATATATAAATTTATAATTACACATGGTGAAATTTTTTCATTTCATCTTATATTATACCAAATTCGTGACGTTTTTATAAGATTTTGTCCTATGAATATCTTTTTTAAACTGCCGTTACCGCCTTACTGGTAACGTTCCGTACAGTATGAATCGACTTTTAATGCGTTTACAGTAAGCTTTTTTCGATAGTATCGTGAGCGGAGGCAAATAATAAAACGTGGATTTATCGATGGAAGATTGGGAAAACGGGAAATTTCGAGATAATTGAGACACGCGTACATTATAATAAACGTATATAACATATAATAATATTCTGTTCTCGATAAGTCGAAATCGGATTATGTACTCAAAGCGCGTCGAACAAATCGTATTCGTACTAATAATATATATGCGAGGAATTCAATCAGCTTTACGAATGTCAAAACGAGTGTTTGTTAAAACAGCACGATGGACGTCCCCGTTCTCTTTTTCGAAGCTTTTAAACCGCATCCGTTATATTATTTTATTACTAAATAAAACAATATGGAGGGTCCAATAGAAATATTGTTTCCTTTTCCTTTTTTTAATGTGCAAAATAGTTTTGGTAAAAAAAAAAAACCCCTTACAATACCACAAAATAATATTTTAATATTATATATTAATGTAATTCAATATGATTCAGAACCGTATTTAAAAGGATTATTCTACAGGACGTAAAATCGCTTATCGTCGTTATTTGAAAATATTCCGATCACTCTGTATGCGCACAGTAATATTACATAATATACTACCTATAGTATTATTTGAAATGTGATATTTTAAATGTCTACTATTTAGACATACAGGACGATACAGAACATACAGGGCATTTCGTAGGTATATAGGTGTATTATTTAAAAAAAAAATTCAAAATTCCAAAATATATATTTTATATTTTAAAGAAAAACAGTGGAATGAACACATTACGAGGATCACCTGGTATTACGCTTTCCTATATTTACTCGGTTTTATTTTTATAAATCTATCCGGAGTATACACGTGTATATTGACGGGAGAAGACTATAATATTCGTATAGATTCATGTCTTCGTACTCTTCACGCAGATTAACTCGAATCCGGAAGCTATCCGGAATTTATGTTACGAAATATAATATGAATTATATGTCAAGTACTTAAAATTTTCATTTTGAGTTATTTCGAAAATGTTAATATAAATACGAATACATACATAACATTACACTATATTGTATTTCTATCAAAATTAAAATTTATTCTTTCGACTATTTGCAAAATATTTGTCACATATTAAATTACAACATTATAATTTGTTTAATGCCAAATATTTAAAAACATTTACATTTTGACTGTACGAATTTAATTTTTGAGATGTATTTATCAGAAATAATTAAAATCATTATAATCATATTAAAATAGGTATAAAATATAGGGTATATACGTTTAGAGGGTCTGCAGACGTACGTAATAATTTATTCCATTAATAATCCCTCGGGTTAAAAGTCAATTATCGGAAACACGTCAATTCTGCTCTTTAAGTATTTAAAAGGTTAAACAGAAAACGGTGATTTTCAAAATCAACAATATAATTTACCTAATATTTAGACGATATTTCTATTATTATGTAAAATATTATGTATTCCATTGATCAAAGATAGAACGCCGATTTGAATTATTCACCATGATATTGGTATTCAGACTTTTTCGCTTTATTCGCTTCTTTCGAAAATTTAATTTTCATTTTGCGTTCAACCAAGTTTGGGTGAATAAAAAAATTGAAAATGTGAAAAAGTTTCTTATGGTCTCTTAATAGTAAAGATACTGCCTCTTCGTATTTTCATATTTCTTTATAATATTATACGAATTGTATCACTTGCCTGTTGCCTATGTGTTCAAAAGTAGGACACTTTTGAAATACGAGTATATCTAATTATCCTGTACGCATGCGCTTGATATAGAAACGAAATATTCGTCGATTATTCTGATATCCTTAAATAATTAAATATTTTAGATTTGTTATATTTTATTTATAACATCCAACGACAGACGAATTTATTATTTATTTTTCACTTTAACCTAACCTATGCATAAGTTACAAATATTTGACCATTTCTTTTTTATACTTATTATAATATAATATAAATCGTTCGTCGGTGTCATACTAATAGTAACAAAATTCGACTCGGTCGTTTTTGGCATGATTTAGACTTGATTATTATACGTAGTTTTATACAAATGAACAATAACAAAAATGACACGAAACGATGGTAGTTCAAAAATAATCTTCTCACGTGACGCACTATTTTATAAACATTTCATCATCTGGTATATGACATAATTATAAATATAATTTTTATTTAAAATGTTTAATTACGCTATTCACATTCACCGAAATTAATTTTATTATTATAATTTATATAGTCTAACGTTATCATTTGTTACATTCCTCTTTGGGACATATTTTTACGAGGTTTCACGGGCGATAAGTACATATACGCACGGGGATCGTATTATTATACTTTGGATAAAACATATAAAGCTAATTATTGATACTACGATGGTTAGAAGTTCTAACTTAGAACCCAAACCGTATGTGCGTAATTCACTATTCATATTTCGCTATGAAATTAACATGGATTATTTATGAATATTAAGGAAAATTGAAATCGATAACGTAGGTTATGTTTAATTACCAGTCATTTTTCTGAATGATAATCAAGGCTCTAAATTTTTCAAACAAATTGACAATATTAACAATTATAATATAATATGATCTAAGATTAAACAATATTATGATATTAGGTTGATATGTAGTTTTATTGAAGTAAAAATAAGGAATAAGAACATAATATTACTATATTTGTTAGTGTTTCGTCATCAATCGACTTTTCAATTATTATTATTATTATTATTATTATTATTATTATTATTATTATTATTATTATTCTCCTAAACATCACATAAACTAACTATAGATGACCGACTTAACCTTATAATGGAAGTCAGTAACCATCATATTATTATACATATAATATTTCCTAAAGTCCTGAATGACAAAATTTATATCGCATTACGATTGAATCGAGAATATATAATGAATAATTATTACAGTGAATTAGAATTATGATGAAATGATTTTATTTAATCATTTTTAAATGTTAAAATTTAAGAAATCTATGCATTTGAAATCAACATTAATTATTTTAAGTTGTACATTATTATAATATGAATACACATTTAGAAGGTCAAATGAATAGTCATATATAGGTAGTAGCAGTTTTATACTTCATAAGCGTTTTATTGTTTAATAATATTTCGTTTGATTATCGATAAAAATTGTTTGGGTCGAAATATCAGATGTATTATTTTTATCATCCTAAACGGTATATTATGCTGTAAAAAGTTAGCATCGAAATAATAATAATAACTATATTATTATTCGCCATAAAATCGTTCACCACACGTTAATAATAATATGTATCATATCTAGATGGAAACAATTATTATTACGGTAACCTTAAAATTATTAACCCTTTTGTAAAGTTAATACGTAATATTAATTTATGTTTTTGCTTGTGCGACCTAATTTCAGAGTTGAAAAGGTTCGTAAAATATAGTCATAATATAAATTATAATAAGCATAATAATTGTAGTCTGATAATAAAACATAATAATTTAATACGAGTCCGTCGTTCACTGTACGGCGGATGCTGTAAATCGGTACACGTAATAAAACTTTATTCCGTTATTCGACAGATTATTAGCCGCAGGGTAACATTATGATGTACTAACAATATATTATTACAGGGAACTATACGTACATCAGGGACTTCTTCAAATGGTCTTCTCGTTAAATTATAAAATAATAAATTTTATAAAATGTGTATTAAGCGTGGTAGAAATAAATACTATACATTTAAGCCCATCAGTCGAACGGTAAGAATTCCAAGTGTTTATACCATGGTTATAACCGCGGTATACCAAGCTAGGTATTATGGATTAGAATTTAGAATATAATAATATGAGTTATGGCGCAGTCGGACACAAAACGCGCAGGTAAGTCTTGATCGCGTGGCTTTTAACACAATATATTGTGACGCGTGTATTATACAGGTCGATCGGAATGTTACATTGTGCACAAAAATAGAATAATAATATTCTAAATATAAAATTTTAATAATTTAATATAATATTACATTTTTAAATAATAATACATAATTCATACCGTTCTCGCAACGTGACATTTGGATCGTTCTGTAGAACACATCCAAAGGTCGAAATATTTTAAGTGCACGTTCGAATTATGTACAAATTACCAATAAAACAATATAGAATTTCCCTAAACAAGCGCTGGTAAAATAATATTATAAGTGATAAAATGATAATGTATATTTTGTAGTTAAATATATTAATATTATGTACCTAGGTATAATATAGTAGGTTAACACGGTACGAGAGAACGCATACATTACAATACCTATTATTATAATTACAAATTTACAACACCTATTATATTATCTGTACGAATAAATAGCGAACGAGTAAAATATTATGCTCACAATTAGTACCATCGTATAATATGTCATATATACTTCAGTGAAAATTTTTAATGTAATATCAGGTATATTAAAATTTGTTTTTTTTTTCGAACATTTCTATGATAGTCGAGACGTTTGTAAATTTGAATTTTTTTAATATATTTTTTTAATTTAGACAAAATCATTTTTAGACTCTTTAAAACACTAAATCCAATATTTACCAATTTGAAACTCGACGTTTAATTTCAAGTGTTATAATTTTTAATTTCATGAAAAATTAGAACAGAAAAAATATATTTTAATTAAATAATAAATAATTTAAAACTTAGGAAAACTAATAATTTTATACGTATACGCTTAAAACGAGAAATTAATAGGTTTGAATATTTAATTTCGATTCAAACATTTGTCGGAAAAGTGTTATTAATTTATTATACACTCTTCTTCCAAATTATAATAATATATGCATTTTTTCTTTTTACTTTTACAGAAGTTATTTTCTTATTTTATATTATTATAATATTTCATTTGAATTTAAAATACTAAAAAAAAAAAAAAAAAAAAAGAAAAATTTTCATTCTACCCACATTTTGTCAGGCTTTGCTGAAAAACGATTTGTAAAATAATATTTTTCTAAGAGTAATAATATGTTTAAATATATTATTAAATATAGGTATGAATTCTGTCTATATATTAATTTAATTTAAAGATTTATAAAATATTTTATATAGGTACAACACTGGAAAATCATAAATTACTAATATTTTGCAGTATAAATAACTCGAAAATATTCAAAGTAGATACGATTATGTTATATCGATTATAACGATTGAAATGTTTAAGCGAATAAAAAAAATATTAATTAAATATTTAGTTCTCTATTTAAGTATACGTTAATAGACATCGTTATGTTTTAAATCGTACGTTAAACAACGAAATAATTCATATATTTTTAAATGTTTACCGTTAAAAATGTAACTATATTTTTTGGATATTTTAAATTAAAAAGTTCCCGCCCGAATAATAATAATCTCGTTTCATTTTAATTATAATATTTTATATAAACACCGTTTATACTTTAAAATTTTCGATTTGAAAATAATTGTATATTGTATATTGAAATGTTAATAATTTTTTTTTTAAATTACAAGTAAGTACATTATACTATATAAATTATTACAACCACACTATGTAGGTTTTATCATTAACGATAAACAGGCTGTTATATTCGCGATGAAAATTAACAGTGTACCCATCAACCTAGGGATAACGTTATGCGAAATGGAGTCTCATGTTATACTAATAATTTCCATACTAATTTACTTGAAGAAATTTCTACTCGTATGTACTCATATTATATAATTATAACGAGAGATGCGTATTTTTTAATTAAATATTTTAAATGAAAACATTCCCAAATTGAAACAACAACAGCAGTATTTCGTGCCAAAACACTATTTTTACATAATAATAATAATATAAACCGAACTAATTATTGGGACAATATTGTGTAATTGGGGCGTGACACCGAAGTTCGTTGAAATAATAATAATATAATTATAATATATCTATTCAGTGAGAATTAATATATATAGGTAGGTACCTACGTCCATTACGTAATATTGACTGAATAATGATTGGAACGTAGATGTTAATTAATTTCGTGAAAATCCATATAATGGTAATTTAAATTATTATTATCATAATATTATAAAGTATTATTATCAATCTATATCGGCTGAAAAATAATAATATAACACATATAACCAAATAAATTAAAATTGTTATTTATGTTTACGGTGAGATATATTTGACAGCGTTTCACGAATAAATAAAATATAAGAATCGGTTCGATTAGGTCAAGATGAATTTGATTAGTTTGGTGATGAGTTAAGTATGAATACAATTATTCCCTCCCGTCCTCCCGGTTCTCAGTTCGAATTAATATAAAAAAAAATACCTACACATATTTATGATACTGGGAACGATTAAAATTTAATTTTATTACTGTTCATAATATTATCACTATATATTTGGAAAAATTTTAACAATGAATTATATTACATAAGTACGTTTTAATATTTAAAAAATTGTCTTAAGGTAATGTATAAAGAGCGATAAATCATATTCGTCAATTATTGTATACTCAGCGTATTATTATGAATAATGGTCGCGTGTTAACGACGTTTTTGCCGAATGACTTTTTTTTTGTTCATAATGTTATTATTATTCAGACTTGTTATCATTGATTATACATTATCACCGGTATTAGGTTTCGAACAAGTTAAATAACAAAAAAAAAAAATAAAAATAAAAAATAAAAACAAAAACAAAATAAGGAGATTCATACACCAGCGATAAATCCTAATAAAAATAACTTAAAAAAAAAAAAAAATTCGTTTATATATTTTAAACATATTTTCAACTTAACCACATAAAAGAGTTTTATTCAAAAACTCGAAATATCACGTTAAAAAACTAAAAATATAAAATAAATGAATATTTAAGTAAAACAATTATTATCATAAATAACATTATATTTTTATTCTACATCTGAACAGAAGATATTATGTTATGATATTATAGTTTGTTAATTTACTTGCGATGATATTATTACATTAATATTACGATCCAACATTTGGATTTGAATTATTTTTGGTAGTACTTACGCGATATAATCTGGACAAGAATATTAAATTGATTTCTTGCCACTAATGATGCTTAAATAAATATTGTGATTTGTGAAATATTAAAGAAATGCAAATTATAATTTATATTAGACTTACCGATTTTATGCATCGGACTGAACCTGGCCAGAGATATCACTCCTTGGTCGCTAGTGCATGCTCTGGCAAATCTGAAAAGAAAATATTTCTACGATTAATATTTTACAGAAAGTTGAAATTAACTATAATACGCAATAATATGTTATATTGTTATATACAGTCGTATACTTGTATATCTGTATCTTAAAAGCGAATCATAGAATAAAACTACTATTACAGATGTAATCGGATCGCGGTTTGTTCTAATAAGTAATAGTATCAATATTATGTGAATCGCGCATAGAAAAAAATAATTATCTTACACTATTATATTTCATTTTGTAAGTCGTATTTGTTCTTTAATTGAAAACGAAATATTTCTAAACATATAATACAAATACATAATATTATATTACGTTATATTGCACTGAAAAATGTAATCTGCTTTGTTTTAGACGGGAATTAAATAAAGTTACAAAAATCTTTATAATATAATAATTATTTTGAACGTGAGTATTTCGGTTTCATATGCAGATCGTTCTATACCACGGTTGTAATACATAATTAATATTGTTTTCCTAAATTGAATATAACTTATAAGTAATTCATAAGATGCTTTTATCCCGTAAACTTAACACATTTCTCTATCATTATTTTTTTCTTTCACTTTTCATGCCGAACAATACTTCAGTACATTTAAAAAGCATGTTTTTTATGGGGGTCCGGATTCCTCTTCCCCTTGGGCCGTATAAATGTTTAAATAAAATTTTTTTCTAGATATCTTAATATATTTATTATTTACAGAACTTGTAAATGCTCTCCGTGCTATGACTGCGTATAATTCTATATATATATATATATATATATATAAATAAATGTTTGTTAGAATTATCTTAAGACTTAAGCCTAGTCAAACAGAAAGCAGACTGTCCGCTCGGACCAGTAAAAATTGCCACAACTTATAGTTCACTGCTGGTTGTTTTTATTTTTTTTTACTTTTTTATCTCAAGTTTTAACTTTTCATTAAATTTTTCCAAGTGTCCATTGCAATTGCGTTTTATTATATATTTACGTTGATTCTATAACTATAATATTAAATACACATAATATATGTATATTATCTAATATAATATATTTGTTTGTTTTAAACTTCTGTTCACACTCTGGTTTTTCTTTTTCTTTTGGGAATTGAAGATTTCTTCGTATTTTGATTCATATATTATTTACAAAATTATTCCAGTCCGCCACGAACTTTGTGAAAAAATACAACCATTCGTTTGTCCGCCGCGGTAGGCCGCTGTATGTTTAACCGGAATGATGCAATAACATAGAGAACGAGTCAGCGACGTACTTAAACCGCTCTCTCTCTCTGTTTTGACTTGGTCTTTATTATCTTATTTGATATTTAGTAAATAATATGAATACTATTTCCATCGTTGGACCCACTCCGCCCCCTTGGCCCTTGGACATTATTCATGCTTCAACATAAATTGAAAAATTTAATAGTTTAAATGTAGAAAACAAGACATAAATTTATTTAATAATTTTGTTTTTATGGGAATGAAAATGTTCGAAAACTCGGATGAAAAAATGATTTATTTTCCCTAGAGTCACGTGATATGCAAGTACTAGAATTAATTAAGAACATAAAAAAGGTTTCTCTGATTATAGATTTATTTAATGATTATAATTAAAAAGAGATGAGATGAAACAAACTAAAAAAAAAAAAAAAAAAAAAATGAAAAAAATATAATGAAAATAATGAAAACGAAACCTATATAAATATAAAAATACAATATTGTAACTAAACTACTTTCTTATTTTTTCTTTCCAAACAAACTTCATTGTACGTTTTTATTTTCTTCGATTTTTACAGAAAATTACATTTTTTAGGAGATTTTATTTTAAATCGTTTACCTTGATTGATCTTTAAAAAAAAATGTACTTGTTTAACTCATATTATACTTACACAAGAGTAAAAATCTAATTTTTTTTTTCTTCATCGAACTAATAATGTCCGATTTAATCTAATGGAACAACACGCTATTCTAAAGTCTAAGCTCTAAGTCTAAACTAATAACAGTTACATCATACTGAAATCTCAAACGATATTAGGTACAAAGATTTTACCGCGAAGTTTAATGGGATTTTAAATAAACACAATAATGCCAGTTGTATAATCGTACCTATTAAAATGTACAATAGCAATTAGCTATATTAGAAATGCGACGGAATCAACAAAAGTGGATTTATCTGTGTGTAGTCAAACTTATTTTCCCGATTGTATTATTTCTATTAAAACGTTATCGTACATTATTATACGTACTAGACAAAATAATTCCTATTCAAGTTTAATAAGTATTGTGAAACATATTATACGAGCTATATCCAAGCGTAAAATTCAAATGGTCCAATCATATTTTATCCGAAATTATTTACTATCGTGTTGTAGCTATATATAGACAATTTTTTTTTTTTTTTTTTGAAAGAATACGTTATTGACTGTTTTCTTTTTCTTTGACGTAAAAAAAAAAAAAAAAAATTGTTAAAAGTTTAGATTTCAAGTGAGACATAAACAAATCAAGTTTACACAGACTGATATTATATACTTAATTTAGATTGGAAAAAATTTTCATTTTTGTTTTTTTCATCTCGAATTAAAGTAATGCGCGCAAATATATTATTTTGAGGTTCAAATTTTTTTGATTTTTATATTAAAATAAAATCAACATTTTATAATATTTCCCATCGTGAATATAAGTAAATAAATAAAAAGTATTTTAAAATTTTTGGTCGTTGTAAATTTTATATTTATCGACAATACGCGTTAATATGTTATTATTACTTCATTATGCCCAGTGTTGGTATGTCGGCGGCTAGACTCGTTATTTATTCAGATTATTAAAAAACCAAAAAAAATGTGTCACAGTTATAGTCAATGGTAGCTTAAACGAAAATGCGTGCGACAAATACGACTGCGGATGTATGGGGAAAATCCGTTATATCGACATTGCAAATGACAGTTATCAAAGGAATTCGATTGTATTCTGGATTCCAGTACTGTTGTGGAATGTTGGAAAATGTGAAAAAATAGTCCGAAAGGCTATATATATAAAAGAAAAAAAAAGTAAAACTCTTGACGTAAATACGCGTAGTAGACATTTAAAATTATTAAAAGCAAACTTTGGAATATTTGAGTGAAAATTATTCGGATTTACTGTGCGACGACAGAAAATTCTGAACTATCTCTATATAGTTGTTTTCAATAAACCATGTAACAAATAAAAACATAAAAAAGTGAAGATAAAAAATATTCATAATGCCTCTCCACTAAAAAATAAATCCAAAGATCTGACAACACTACGTTGTTATAACAAATATAAAACTACGAACGATATAAAATAAATACCAGAATAAATTCCGGATAAACTGCACAGGAAATTAATATAAATAAATTTATTTTTATAAAAATAATTATAAAACGTCAATATCATATTATCATTATTATTATTATTATTATTATTATTATTATTAGATGGTAGTTATGCATTGGTACGTGAATGATACTGATTAGTTTGTGGTTACGAATAATAAATACGAAATTATTAAGTTTTGTCGGTAACTTGAAGAATGTGCGATAAGAATACTCGGGGATTGACCAATTCATAAAATATATCAAATTAATATTTATCCCAAAGTATTAATTCAATAATTAAATCAATATTCACCATACAAAAGCATTTAAAAGTGTTTCGACTTACGTTTTACGGAATTCGGTTTTAAGATCTACGCCATTATTGATAATAAAAAAAATTTAATCCTAGACGCGTCAGACTTGAAAACTTATTAAAAAAGTAATGATTTAGAAATTCATTAATAAACGCTCGGTTGCAAATTGTAGTACATGTCGAGGAGATTATAATGCCAAACTTACGGTAAACTTTTATGTCGCTCTTATATACATAAGTTTTTTTATGAAAAAATATAATATACAAAATATTACATAAGCATCTATATTCTGTTTAAACAATTTTTTACAGCAACATAATTTGGATGAAATATTATGAAAATGTTTTGTATTATAAAATAATTTCAATACTGTAAAAATATAATCAAATATTTCGTATATTGAATCATATTTTATATTAATATAAAAATAGCATCCCTGCAAATGAAAAAAAAATGTTCATAATAATAATTTTTTTATATTATACCGTGTAATATTTCGTTCTGAATTTGTTTTAACGTATTATATTTTTAGCACATTAATATTATAATTACACATTTTAACAATAAAGTTTCAACACAGTTGCGTAATGAAATATAATAAAACGTATTTTAAAATTTCATCAATAAAAAGCAATCAATTGATATTTAATATTTCATTCAAAGGATGATGATAATATATAGTAACCAGTAACCTAACAAATATCGAATTTGTAAGGTAAAGGCATCAAATACAGGTTAAACGTGGTAAATTTGATTGAAAATGCGTGTAATTTCGACGATTTGTCGTAGGAAAAAAATTCTTGTGATACCGCGAATACCGAGTATTCGACATGTTTAGGATTCTGTTGATTTATTGGTATTAATTTGGCAAAATATTATTACATTTTGATCATAACATTCGTATACCGTGTAATAATAGTGGGTTAGCTAATATAGTGTGTGCGTATAATTACAACGATAAAAATTTATATAATTATTTAAAAAAAAAAAAAAAACAAATATTTATACCTAATTGGATAATATTATTATGTTGCGACTGTTTTGCGATTTAGTCTTTCATACGTCCCCATAACCTAACCGTTTCATATCCGATATCGAAATTAAACAAAATATAATTTAAACGGTTTATTTAACTATAATTTATTCGTTTATATTCCCAACAGGCATTTTTATACGTCTGTAAAAAAAAATATTACCGGTAATAAGTTTTTAAATTAAATGCAAACGCATTATTTTGAATGGTTCATTAAAAAATAATTTACCGAAATCGTAATAATTATTAAAGTGTATATTATAATATAGGTATAGGGTACACGTATAATAAAATATTATAATATTATTACAGCCTATAAAAAAGTACGTTTTAACATTTTAAATTACGTATTATTATTCTGTCTATTGAAGTAGTAAAGTCGTATAAGTCAATTAAAATCAACTTTTATTCACTTATATCAAATGTAATTATATTGTACACACAACAATCAAATTAACAACTCTCTGCTGTGAAAATTTAATACTATTAAATTAAGAAATAATTTGCCACCGTGGCGTATAGTTTTACTGTAACCCACGAACGTAATTCGTGTACAAGTCGTGATGAAATTTTGAAATCAACCGAGTTTACGTTTCGTGTAATAAATTTGTATAAATGATATTTTGATAATATTCAATATTTATTAGACGCTATGAGATTTAAAACACTATTGTAGAATTCCCGAGAAAAAAACAATAATATTATGTTCAAATAGCCGTGAAAGAGAACCAAAAACAAATTATTCATTTCGGTCCGAACGAATAGAAGTCAAACGTCGCAAAAATATCTGTTTCGCCTCGAGTTCGTAGAAATTACATTTATTATTCAAAAGATATTTTGTTAGGTTATTGGTGCGAAATACTAATATATTATAATATTTATTTTATTTTATTGTTATTTAATATAATATAATAATACCCATAACGATATTATTATAGTTAAACGAATAACTTTCTCATCGTATTATTTGAGATTTGACACTAAAAATTTGATGTTTGATTTCATAGAAATATTTTGGTTAAAAAAAAGAACATGACTGAAACGGAATAACGTTAATAATTTAAAATAAAAATAAATAAAAAAATAAAAAATAAATTTAATGTTATTAATGTTATTAATTTGACAAAAACACACACGTAGAATTTGATGAATTAATTTTTGTTTAAAATATAATTTCATCGGAAAATATAAACGTTTATTATCTATAAAATAAATTTGAAATATTAACCGTATGACGTAAATTACATTTTAAAATTCAAACCATTTTTTTTTTTTTATTATTATTAAAAGCACGCCGGTTTTGTTGTGTTTTGATTTATTATCACGATTATTATTATTAATTATACTTTAGGCGCGTATTTGCATACAAAACGCTTGAAATTTTATAGTTTAATAATACAATATATAAAACGGATACACACAAATTACCGTAGCAGTCTAATGTTTCTGAAAACAAAATTTTAATCGTAATTATAACATGTAGGTCGTGTGTTCGTCGTGCCTTATTATTTTAACGCGATGATATATTATTATTTTTATGAATATTAAAGTGTGGGTGCGAGTTCATTTATATTTCGGTATAATATTATGAGAACGGACGCGGAAAATTGTAACGTTATCGATATTAATCGTTCGTTCGGTATTCGCAAACGATTTATCAAAAATAAATTTTTCAAAATAATTATTTCCGTAAAAAGATAAGGATAAACGTCTGGTATCCGCAATGCTTGAACATAATCTAAACGATATTTTTAATCATCTAAACGTATAGGTCATTGGCTATATTATTATATATATTTATATATTATATTTACATAATTATAAATTTATAATTATTATTATTATTATTATTATTATTATTATTATTATTATTATTATTATTATTATTATTATTATTATTAATTTATTATTATTCAACGCCTTCCTAACTGAAATCTCAACGAAACTATATGTAAGTGTAACGAATATTCAATTATAGAATGAAATTATTGAAATGATTAATCGTTAGTTTCCAGAAGGCCGTATAAAATGTTAAATTATCAACGACGGGATATTTAATATTTGATTTTTTCAATAAGGTTCTAAAAAATGAGCATGTTAAAATGATTTAAATTTAGTCTTAATTATAATAACTTATTATATTTTCTCATTTCGTCATCCAAAATATTGCAGGGTATAATTTATTATTTTTTTTTTTTTTATGAGTTTATTATACGTGTGCTGACGTCGCGAAATAATAAATAAATACGAAAAACTATATGTCACTAATGCGATGAGTTCATAAAAGTTTTTGACTTAACCACGCAGTAACCACGGTACACAAGTATGCGCATAAAATATCATACTTTACAACGAAATCCCAAGTGATCTCAAAACTACGTTATAAAATTTTATATATACGCGTATTTATCCCATGAAAAAAGTGAACGTTCGGACTTACGATTATAAAATCCTTGCGTTTCTCTATGTATTATACAAGTATCCACGACCCTCGATTTAACAAAACTTTTCAGATTTTTCAAAGGCTATAACGTTATTTTTTTTTTATAAAATAAAATTATTTTTCAAATAGTGAATATAATACCCACTAGCTTCAAGCTTCTTCAATATATTATTTCATTCTCGCCAACTACTTAAAATCAATATGGCAATCGACATAATAATAATGTAATAATAATAATAATAATCATAATAATAAAAATAACAACAACAATAATTATAATTATTATTCTAATATATTATAATTAGGTAAATTTAGTTGTTATTAAATAAATAATATCATTAAATTGATCAGACATTTTCATTGAATTATTTTTCATCGTTATAATATTAATATGTGCATTGGTCGATCAAATGATAAATTTGGTAAAGCTTAAATTTTTTGGTTGATATAATGTTTTTGAAAATCTTATTTATCATTAAAGTATGACTACTTTAATATATTTTCTTTCATCTTTTAACTTAGAGAATCTTTAAAGATCATTTTTAATTCCTAATCTTGATTTAATAAATTTAAAAAGACATCAAGGGAAACTAAGAAAAATATTAATTACACATCTTACCGTATGCCAGCAGAATTTTAGCCATTTATCTTTATCATGATATTTATTATAATAATAATAATAATAATAATAATAATAATAATAATAATAATAATACAAAGCCCTGACAGTTTCATGCAACTGACATCCTTACATATGCAGTTTATACCCAATGATTCCACCATAATAAAAGCGAATCGTTGACTCCCGCTCACTCAGCTATCGTACTTTTATGTTGTTGCCACTGGTTTATATTAATTTTAATTATGAGTTTTGTAACGTACTCAAGTCCCAATTTAATATTTTTTTTTCTGCAAAGTAAACTAATGACGACAACATGGTGGAAGTGCGATGGTCGACTGAGCGGGGTCAACGATTGGTGGAGTCATTGTGTATAACCTGCATATATAAGAATGTTATGTCAGTATGCTTGGTACCCGCGCTGAAGATGACAATATTATTGTTAAAATGTTTATAGAATTATTATGTATTAATTTTGTAATTTGGGTTTTTAATAAAATATTATTTTGTTGGATGTTATCTTGAAAAATAAAATTAAAAATACATTCAATATGGAAAAATCGTAACTTAACTTAAAATATACATTGAATTGATAAATGATTTATTATTTTGTACGATGGAACGAGATATTAATTTTTAATTTTTCTAAAAAAAAAAAAAAATATGTAATTTATTTTCACCTTTTATTTTGTAACTTATTCACGTGCGCCCGCGTAGTACGATAATAAAATATTATTAACTCTCGTACATTATAATATTATTATAAAACGCACACGTGTATCTATTTTGTCTACACACTCAGCCGTGTGTGATTCATTATTTTATTATTATAAAATTTATTATATTCCTTTCAAGGTTATGTATTATAATATTAATAATATTATTATTACGAGGCAAACATTTTAATCGACATGGTTTCCTTATTAACATATACCATTATACCAGTAGAAGAACACATACGAATACAATTAAACTATAATAATCGATAATACGAGATTTAATAATAACAACTCACCCCAAATTCCGTCGTCGATCTCGGTCCCTTGCCAATTTGGCTCTTCGTCTTAAACAACATATGACCATGAGAGCCAATAACGGAAACCCCAGTATACAAGACACCATTGGTATGATTATTTTTTCCGGCGTCACTGAAACAACGGGAAAAAGCGTGTAAGTATTATATCCATAACATTTTCGCGCAGCACTTGAATTGTGAAAAAATAATAAGTAGGGGGACTATCGAAATTTCTATAAAATATTAAATTCCCTCTAAAATTATTTTATATACGATTTACCGTATTAAAAAAAAGGGGAACGCTAAAAATAAAATCCCCCTACAACACCCTTACCCTCCCCCACCAATTCAAGCACCGTTTTCGCGAACGTATTAGATTTGCGTCTCACCCGTCGGGTATATAATTATGGTGGAAAACTTTTTGTTCTGATGATCGGCTGGAGATGGCAATCCAACGTTCTGACTAGAAGACATTTCTTAACTACAGCTTTTATAAACGCATTAAAATATTCCTGAAACAAACGAGATTCCGTGGTTACGATTATCACATCGAAATTTATGTCACAATAATAAAGAAAAAATAATAAGTCCAACTGGATATGGTTTTTTTTTTTTATAATATATATTTTATTTAACTTTTATATTATTGTTTAACATGACGTTTATTATAACAATTTGTTCTAAAAATTCGCACAATGCATGTTTCTAAATCACATCTTTTACTAGAAATCTAATATTTATGTGTATAATAATACCAATTTATTTGATATAATATAAATAAATAATACGTACACGATTTTAGAGAATATTGAATATTTTGGAAAAAAATTAATAGAATCAGGCACGTAAATAATATACCACTAATACGAGAAATTCTATTTATTTACTATTATACCTACATAATAATAATTTTTCCTTAAAATTTTTATTTTTCAATTCATATTAATATTGTGAAATAAACATTGTATATATCTGTATTGTGTAAAATGAATATAACTAACAGAGAAACTATACAAATGCATATCATGATGCACAAATACGAATATAATTTTCAGTAGTGTTTCGTAGAACAGATTTTACATTTGTTTTCCATACAAAAATTTCTATATTATCCACACGTGAAAATGAAAATAAATCATCGTTATCGCTATAAAAGGGAAACTGCGTTTTTTAGATATTTTTTTATTTAATGATAATGGATGATAGCAGTGATGCGAATAATAGTCCATCAGTTATATATAAAAAATAATAATAAAAACGAATTAAAGAAATAACACAACACCGTGCACACTCAACAATCAGTTTTTTATGATATTTTTTTAAAACGATATATATATATTTATGTTTTTCTCGATTATATTATGAATCACGTTAATGTCATAAAACATTTTTATTGGTCGAATAAACGTGTCTAATAAAAATTGAATATTTTATTAGTCCTCGAAATAATCAAAAATTGTAAGTACAAAAAAATATGACATAGTCGTATTCTCGTTTATTATAAAAATAATAAAAAAGAAAAAAACGATAAACCTATATGATGAAAAAAAAAATTGAATTGACGACGCGATCGTATATCGTAATTTATGTATAATATTATATTTTATTATGATTATGATAATATGACTTTTAAGGATTCGAGTTTTATGAACTATTGAAAAAGAAAACGAAAATTTTACACAAAATGAACGAAAAATCAACCCTGCTATACAACTATACAAATACACATGCACAAACAGGGACGAATTACATAGATAAAATTATGTATTGAACACTCATTCATTTATCTGTGGAGTTCCGGTTTATGACGTCACCACGGGTTGTTTTTAAAGGTTATGTTGTAACCATGGTCGTAAATGTCTGTATAAGAGTCTAAAATATAATAACCGTGTAATAATAATAGTAATAATAATAATATACGCATGTGATGAACGAATAAAATTTAAAACGTATAAATATGGAATTGTTACGACGTCGCAGATTAAAATATAATATATCACTGTAAATATTATGAAATTACGAGTATGTGACGATGAGTTTTGAGAATAATGTCCCGCGACCTTTCCGTTGTTACATTAATCGCTAAATATATAATATATATATATACGTAATATACACTATTATAAGGACGAGGGGTTGCCAAAAATGTTTATATATTATATTATATAATACACGTGTGCGAATAATCTCCCGCAAAAGTCGATCCTTCGTTGCGCGCAAAACGGGTTAAACGTGGGTAAAACGACCGCTAAAGCCGAAACTAATGAAAATATAATATAGTATCACAGGTACACCTACCTATAAATAATTAATACCGTGCGCGTATTGTACCGGTGTTGTTGCCTTGCCACGAACGCACGAACGTTTATAACGTCCTTGTACCAATAACAATAACCGCGTCACCAGTCTTCGGCAAACTATAATATTATTGGTATTCCGTTCTTTACGGCGAAATAACAGTAATAATATTAATATTATAATAATTTAATATTAATATTATATTAACGGTACAGTATATAACGTGTTTAAATAGTTTGGTAGGTACCTATTTACAAAACTATGCGCGTACGATGTAATATTATACAATAATAATATAGTATAGGTATATTACTCGCGTTCGTCTGTATAAATAGAACAAACCTAACCTCTAATAACTATAAAGTATATAAACGGTATTTATCGTACACGCGAGTCTACGTTGTTCGAATAGTACTTTAATTAAACGTCAAACGCAATAATATATGATAATTAGAACGTTGAAAAGCAATAATACGCCAACGCGGTTGCAATCGACGTAATTGTACATATCAATAATATACGTATATTATCCTCGAGCGTTCGTATGTTCGATTTCCATAAATTATTAATATTATTAAATGTATATTATTATGATATCGTAATAATTTACTTTTCAAAAGGTTTTCCGGTCGGTGAGTTTATAATAATTTCGGTGAAAAATCAACGCGCGAGTAAACGGTTATAGGTTAGGTTACGAAGACGTATAATAAATGATCCATGAAAAATAACTACGAGTGTAGGTACATAATATATAATATATTGTGTAGTAGGCCGTGTTAATATTATAACTAATACGCATTACTAACGAGTGGAAAAATATGTGACGATTAAACATAATATATTATATATTCCCTTTGGAAAAAGGCTATTTTTTTGATATTTTGCGCCAGGTTTTAGACATTTACAGAATAATAATAAGTATATTGCAGTTCGCGTGTATAATTTATACGGAATTCAAATATCATGTTTTTAATAATTATTTATAATTCGCTATCAATTTATTAAGTTTACAAGAAATAGACGAAAAATATTATGATAACTACGATCTTTTTAGATACTATATATTATAATTTTATTTTGTGATAGAATAGTAACATATTATTTATAATACGTATAGCAATTTGTATTTATAATAGTTAGGTATTACAATATTGTTATTAATAATATTTTGTTGCAACAAATTCGGTTAAGTCGTTCTATTATTTCGCCTATACCGTTTTTATAATACTTATGTTCATAAACTAATCGAATTTTTATGCTTTTCGATATTTTATATAATTTAAAAATAAAATTCCTTTTGTACGATATTACGTACACACATTGCAACGATATAACAAGCTCAGATAGTCAGATCTAATATCATATTATATTCGAGATTACTTTCAAACACTGCCGTTCCTTCTATACGATGCTCATGCGAACTTTAATAGACTTCACAATCCACAATATTACGACTTCACAATCCACATATAGGTACAAATAAAATAAACGTAACGATAAAAAATTTCGGGACTAAATATTTAAACATTATAATATGAAATTGTAATAATCATATCATATTATATAAATTTTATTAATTATAAACGTGGGTTTACAAGAGACGTGAGCTACGATCGTGTTTCACTATCTTGTATAAACCCGGTTTTAAGGTGGAAAGTTATAGTGAGCATAGGTATGCATTATTATGCTATTTTGAATTAAATTAAATTAAAGACATATATATATATATATATATATATATAGTTGTGATTGAAAGTTGAGAGATCACATAAGCTGTTGGCATAAGGATAACATAACTTCTCCTATTACGCTGGAATCGGTTATCTAGTTGTTTTTTATGTGCGTTGACAGCAGGTGTACTAAATAACCTCCTTGGAATAAAATAAAAATCTAATCTCCGAGTATATGTTCTCGGAATTTAAAAATTTTCCCGCGTCTTTCGTTTAATGTTTTTATTCAATTTTTGTAAGAAAAATATAATATTTTCCGTAAGTTTATCGATCATTTTTCAACAATTATTCGAGATCGCGATTAAAATTGAAAAAAAAGAAGAAGAAAGAAATACAATCACACATTTAAATATTCCTTTTTTACGCTGTAATTTTCTTTTATGTACTAAAAATTATTATTATTTAGAACGATTATTTCCATAGTATTATTATTTATAAAACTTGTAAATTATTCACATCAAATGGTTATTGATTTACGTACATTCGTGTTTGATAAAATAAAATTCTTATAGTTTCATAATATTATTATGTAAAGTTTTTTTTTTTTCATCCATGAATGTAGTTGACTCCGTGATATAAAATCAATATTAGAATAAAAATAACAATCACAATTATACACTCGTATTCTTTATGTAATTATAAATTTGGACGGATTTCGCGTTAAGTATTTTCAATTTACGACGTGCCTCGCAAACTCGAAAAAGTACGTAGCCCCCCGTTATAACTACGGTTAGGTTATAATAATAATTATTATATTCGTATGGCGGGTACCTACTTTTGTTGTACGGCATGCGAACGAATAATTACACTTTAAAACACTCGTCTAGCGCATACAACACGTGCACTCGTGAAATAAAATAATAATAATAATATCGTGGATAACACAAAAGACTATAAATCTCGACGTCGCTATAAAATCACTTTCGTGAAATACGCGTAAAAAGTAATGATAATATTATCATAAAAATTTCGCCTCTCGCGACTTTACCGGTTAGTACTCAAAATAATATTACGATAATTCGACGTTTCGACGGACAGTTGGAACGGTTACCGGTGACCGGGTATATCTGGTCGGACCGAACGTCTTCAGACCGTCCGTATAATATTATAATATAATTGTGTAAACGCGGTTACCGGGTATTGGGTAATACGACAAGACGGTCACCGGCGGGTTTGTGCGTATACCGACCTCGCGCGTGTTTTCTCGTTGCCGGCGACTTGACAAATCACCGGCGGAACGACAACGGCTCCCGCGCCGCTAATGAAAGAGTTCGAGCGACATCAATGGCGTGTTACGCGAAATTAATGAAACCGCGGGGAAACGTTATATTATTATTATTATTATAATACGACTATACGAGAGTAAACAACGGCCGAAACGTCGCTGTGACGGTATAATTAATTGGAACGTTCGAGACGAGTGTGGTGAAAATAAACATTATATAACACGCGATTATTTAAGTCCTTTAAATAATATAATTTATCATTACGTACTCGACTAAACCGTTTAAAAACGTGTCAACGACAATCAAAATATTTATCTGTGCGAAATAAACGCTGGATTGGTTAAAAAAAAAAAAATAAATAAAATCGAGTTCTGGTCTATGTCGAGGACAAAAAAAAAAAAAAAATTAAAGTAAAAATTATCGAAAATTAAAAATTAAAAAAGATGAGCTGATACTCCTGCCGCACAGGATACAGGTGTGCGAATCATAACGTTTAATTTTAATTATAATTTGAATGCAATGATAAACCATTGCATCCGAAAAAACGATTCTGAGCGAAGTTCAGTGTTCAGTCACTTATAATTTTCGTTTGAACTAAAAATATCAACTTAAAACAGCTATAAAAAAAAAATTGAGATTAGGGATTTTACCAATACTTTAGTATGATGTTAAGTAATATGTAAGTATACTTCAGTAAAATTTTCATACCATAATACTTAAAATTGACAATTTTATCACACATTATATACGTAAAAACGTGAATTTTAAGAAATATTCAAAGTCCTATATTTTGAAGAAAAATTAATGTAACTGTTCCAAAATTTTACCACATATATATAATAGCTATGTGAACACCTAAAACAATTTTCAAGTCTCTATCTTAAAAATTGTCCGAGTTATCGAGAAATATATAAATCGAATTCGTCAAAATTTCATTTTTCGCGAAAAATGCCGCTTTTTCGTCATTTTTTCGAAGTTTTTTCTAGCGCGTAGGGTCAATTTTGAGAAATTCGAAAAATGACCTAAATAAAGTACCAACTAGATCCACTTTGCTACCGGAAACATACCCTATTCGTGATAATCGGAGCATTATTTCGGGTAGTAAAAATGTCTTCAGAATAAAAAAAAAAAAAAAAAAAACCAAAAAAAAATCACACATCATTGTAAAACCAATACATTCTTCGCTTCGCTCAGAATCTAAAAAAAATCGATTATTAACGCCGACAATTGTATACAGAAAATTGAGAACAACTGTGCAATATAAATGAACTACGATGACTATACAAACACTACACATTGTACTCGTTTTCAGGGGTAGATTCCGATATTTTAAATATGATCAACGGGTTAAAAATGTTAAAATCTAAAAAATTAAAATATTGTAGTGATAAGTATTAAAATATTATTCTATTCAACGTTTTCGTTAACAAAATATTAATTTAACGAATAATATTATATTCTTTATCGTTTGTTTAACGTCCCTCATTGTTATTTATATATATATATATATATATATCAACAAAAGAAGAAAGAATTTTAAAGATGGGGGCATATTATTCAAATATTGACGTTTACACACAGATTGATCTCAGAGTAATAACAAAATATTATTAAAAAATTTAAAAAAAGAAAAAAAATATTAGAATTTTAAAATTATTTTCTTATCTTTCATAATATATACTGTAAAATCACTTGTGACTATCGAGGATTCGTCGATTTTATTTGCTATAATAATATATTAAACGCCTAAATCACCCGACGCCATATTAAAAACGCGAACTTTGTGAATATATTTTCAAAATAAATTGTAAATACGACGTATTTAAACATATTATTTTTTGGTAAAATATATAGTTGTATAGTGCAAATATAAATGCGAATAAAATGTTCGATTGTCGATCGATTTTATGCGAAATATACGACGAGGAACGTTTTCTTTTAATATAATTTCATGTAGTGTACAGGATGGTCGCACAATATTATTTCACAAAATACGCATATAATATTATTATAGTTTCGAATCCACGAGAAAAGTTATAATCACTCTGTATAACCTATAAATTTGAAATACATTATTCATCGCATAGTCGCAATACAATATAGTATACACATATCACATAATATACATATATAATATTATTACATTGCATCAGTATTGTAATATTATAATAGTAGGCTACGAAAAGTAGCAGATTCGTTGCAAATATTCAAAAAATAAATATAAAAATAATAATAGTAATGACATTCATACTAAAAAGGTTTTTTTTTTTCGTTGAGACATTAAATTTTTATAACTTATTATTTTAATAACTCAAAAAATTGCGTTAATAAATTTATTTATATACAGTTTTAGTATATTATACAGAGCAATCGAAACGATATTCATCGCGCTATTGTTGTTGAAGAGATTTTTTTTCTAAATTTATTACTCAATATAAAAATTTAATCCCGAACTGTTCGTAAATTTAGTATCGCTTTATTTTTATCTCTTTAAATAAGAAAACTGTTTTTGTGTATTAACAAATACGCACAGAGTTCATCACGCGTTAAACACATATTTAAACTAACGAGAAATGATAATGCGTTTCTAAGACGTCAAGCAGATTAATTTATGAAAAGTGACGTGTTTTTTTTTTTTTTTTTTTTATCTTTTCGAACACAATGTCGAAGTTCCAGCAGTAATCGCGCAAACAATATTCTTTCAAATCTATTATAAATCATAATAAGTCTGCACCACGGTTTACTCGAGGGTATAGACTGTACTCTAACAAATTCCCTCGACGAGACGGAGGAAAGCGATTTAATTTAAAAAAAAAATAAATAAAAATATAGGAGAGATTTGTACGATATTTAAAAAATAAAATTAAAATAAAATAGACGTTAAATTCTTATAATGGCACGTTGAAAATTAAAATATATTTAAAATATTTACCATAATGATATATTTCGTATAGTCTGCATTAAATCTTAATTGGTTTTTGGAAAAAAAAAACATACGATTACATTGAGTTAACCTCAAAGTTATGATATATTATTAACGTTATTTATATTTATAGAGAGATTATCGATTTATTTATTCGCAATATTTCGGATTTGGTAAAACTAAAAGAAATAATAATTTTACATTAGCAATATATTTTACTTGGTCCGATCACTCGCGGGATCTAATTTCATATGAGCCTATTTATTAAAAATGTTAAAAACGACACGAATTTCGAATACAATACTATATAATATTATAGTAAAGTTAATTACAAATACAAATTCGATTGTCTTAGTACTTACCTATCCTACCTTATTTACTTAGTAATAACGATTATTTTGGAGTTAACGACGAGTATGAACATTTCATTATGCGTCTTTCTCATCCACATAAACGTTATATATTTCGTATGACATTATTATAATAATTTAATAAAGTGTCTATTTACGATAATTCATAATAAATCGTTTTAAATTATTATAGGTAATAGGTTACTTATACCTTATACGTATAAACAAGAAAAATTTTATTTTAAAATTTAAACTAATTTTTATTTCTATTAAATTAGTAATATATTTATTTACGATATATTATATTTCATTTATATAAATATAATATATAATAAAGTTTCTGTGATAATATACGCCAAACGTTATCTCGGTTAAATTTCCAAACGATTGAATAGGTAATGCGAAATATTTCGAGTACATTAACTGCAATAGAATACAAAAAAAAAAAAAAAAAAAAAAAAAATAATAACATAATAAACGACATTATATTATATAAATGAAAATAATAAATGGTCTATAACAACTTACTACTGCTGTAGTTTTGTTATCCGTAAATCTAAAACGTTCAACAATTTATTAAAAAAAAAAAAAATAACAACAACACGCGTTCGTTTTACTTTTTTAATCTTGTTATAATATTATAATGTATTATAGTAAAAACGAAAACAAACAAACAAAAAAAAAAAAAAAACAAAAAAAAAACAAAACGACAAGCAAGACGTGTATTTTTATTTTATTGCATTTTTTATTTAAAAAAAAAAAAAAAAAAAACGTATAATCGTGTCACTATGACAAACGTCGAGAGCGCATTAATACGTATTTATTAAGACTTATACTAGTCAGGATTGAGGAGAATCAGGAATTCAGGAATAAGAACGTAAATGGAATTTTTGGAAGACTTTAATCAAAATATTATTATTAATCAAAATTTTTAAGCTTTATTAATATTATTATTATTATTATAACAGTAGAAATTTTAAATAAAATTTGAATTCATAAAGTCTCGACCGCTCACAAATTTTGCGGTGTACCAAATATTTTTCGTACGGGTATCGAATTGATAACGCTATATTATATTTTAATACGAAACGTCAACATGCGTATCTATTCTAAAATACACACGTTATTCGTTTGCAAAGAAACTATTTTTTACCCGAACTCGGATTTGGATTTTTTCACTAAACGTACAAACTATACTCATATTTTTCTAATTTGAAGTAATTTAACGAACGATGACTTAACATATTAACCCTTTTTAAATATGTTAATTTTATATTATAGTATAATAATTATAATTTTATATTTATACCTAACTAGTTTACTCCGAAAATAAAAACCACATTTATCTCAAATCGGAGATGTATTTAGGAATTTTGCGACCCAGGTAAGAAAAATAACCCGTCCCTTTCTAACCTAAATTTATTTATCAATAATAAGAATATATGGAAAACATTATTACCGCCCGGGGCACTATAGCCCACCATATAGCCACACCATCCTAAATACGTCACTGTATCTAAGTATCGATTGAAAGGAATTAATGAATATTAATAATATAGGTAGGCACCTGTAATTTATAGGAATGAATATAATATATACGAGTATATTACGGTAGAGTTCAAAAGTGAATTTTTATAATATTATTTTACAATTTAACCACGTCTAACTGCCATTCATTTTTTATACTTACGTCCTACATACGTAAATATAAAATTGGTTTATATCGAATTTGCAATAATAAATATAAAAAAAGAAGATCGAAAATATTTTTATTTATTTTTTTTTTAAATCGTCGCGATTTCTTATTAAATACTTGTATTATACAGTCATATCGAATATTAAAAGTATTTATTGGTATTTATTATTATTATTATTTATATTATTTATTACTTTTTATCATTATTGTTATTTATTATAAAAAAATAAAGCGTCGCAAATGTATATATAAAAAAAAAAAAAATTGTATCTGTAATGGTTTTTAAAATTTTAATTTAATTTTCAATCCATGAGAAAATTGAAGAAATTATTTATATTAATTCGAGGAAAACATAATGCAAAACGTGACATACACGTGACATACACGTGCGTGTGTATTATTATTGTAGTTTATTTATTTATTTTTTTAATTCCCGTATTTGTCAATAAAATATATAATAAAATTCTCCTGTTTTATCGTTATGTATTTTTGAATATTCAATATCATGAAAATATGATTGGGTTAGTTTAAATTTTAACTTAATATATATTACGTAAAAAATGAAAATAATATATTTTTAGATTTCTTTTTCTGGATAACTTAAATTATTAAAATTTCAATTAATTAAAAAATAAAATAATTATAAAATAATTCTTCAAACGCATTATCATAATTTACAAGTTTTTAAAACTGTTAAGCTTAAAGTAGGTACATTTTTAGACGCAATTAATTAGTTATTTTAAATAATAAATTTATCTTTTTTTTTTTAATCCGGACAGTTTAAAATTTATCGAAATTAGCTAGGTATTTTAATTTTAATTCAAATTACGATTAATATTCAACAAGAGATGACCTACTATTTAAGATCAAATTTTCTATTCGAAATAAATTTGCTATGGATTATACATTCTTATTATTATTAATGATAATAATAATAAAAATATCACTAAATAAAATATAGATATGAAAATTTTACTAGGGAACGTGAAAGAAAAAAAAAATCGGTTTTTTTGAATAACGCAATTTACGAATGAATTGCGTTCGTATATATACACAATATATAATAATAATAATAATAATAATAATAATAATAATAATAATAATAATAATAATAATAATAATAATAATAATAATAATAATAATAATAATAATAATAATAATAATATAGTCTTTGCAGGTGTATGAATTATGGGTCACACTGGGTCGAAGGGATAAAACAACTAACGGACGAGTGATTTATTTCATCGGGGATTTTTTTCTTCTTTTATTCATTTATTCCGGTCGTATACGAGTACAAATATATAATAATAATAATATTTAATACGTTTTGAGTTAAAACGATTTTAATTATCGTTATTTTATTTCGTAATTACGTTTGATTAAATTAATTCTCTATCAGTGTGTGTAATCAATATTAGAATAATATTATTATTGTATAATGTATGTTATAATATGACGAGAATGAGAATATATTGGCGGGAGTATAAATATTATGGCCCTGGGAAAAATAAAAATATCGTAAAACCCTGCGAAAACTTACATTATGTATAATATAAAAAAAGACTCCTTCCTGCTGCAGGGATATAGGTGTGCAAATCATAGTGTTTAATTTTAATTAGAATTTGAGTGCAATGATAAACCATTGCAATCGAAAAAATGATTCTGAGGGAAGTTCAGTCAGATAATGTAGGATAATTAAAATTAATATATTGCCGTTTTTTCGTCGTTTTTTCTAACGCATAGTGTCAATTTTTGGGAATTCGAAAAATGACCTAAATAAAGTACCAATAACATCCACTTTCTTTTTTAAAATTTTTTTTTATAAATGTATTAAGTTGAAATTTAAGCAAAATCGATATTTACTCGTAAAGTATATATTTGCGGATACTTATTATTTCACAATATTTAACAATAGTGTTAAATTAAATAGATAACAATTTCGAAAAAGTTTAAAAAGTGTATTGAACTATACTTCCTTATTGATTTACATATTTCCCAAATATTAGAAAAATGTGATGGATCAATATTTTTATATATGTTTAAAGTTGAAAATTTGAGTAAAATAAATATTAAAAGTATTTATATGAATTCTTCTTATTATATTACAATATTTTATAATTTTTTTATTTATATTTTTTTAGTTAAATAAAACTGACAAAAAAATTTGAAAAATTTTGAAAATATTATTGAATGTCAAATGCATTTTACTTAACTTAGTTCCATATAATTGTAAATAATACGATTACGATTTTCATTTTGTAGCTAATTCAAATATAAAAAGCAAGGGAAGGGATGCAAGTGAAAGAAGATAGTGTTGAATTTTGATTAAAATTTGAAAATACGATTTTGAGAAAATTACTGTCAGATTTAGGTATTTAGATGACTCATTTAGTGGTTTTATGTGGATACACATTATATTGAACGTAGAAATTTTAATCAATACAAATATTATTTCATGAACTTCGCTCAAAAACATATTTTCCAATGTAATTGATTTATCATTGCATTCAAATTTTAATAAAAATTCAACACTTTCCACTTACACTTGTATCCTTTCCCTTTTTCCATTTAATATTTTCACACTCATCCGACATCATTAATCATTTGTTTTTTACTTGTCCAGTCTTCTCCAGTCACTCATGTCATATTTATTAAAGCAGTTCACCAGTGCATCCTCAAATCGAAAACAAACCGCACATTTGTTTAATTTCAAATTTATTCTTACTAATTATTAATTTTATTCATATACATTATAAATCCTTTATAGTTTATACCACCAACTTGTGAAATTACTTCAATAAAAATAATTATTAATATTGTGTACAACGTAATTGCTTCGTTTCCCTTTTCAACCACAAACACCCATAAACTATATTTCTCGGAATAGTCGAGGGTTGTGAATGAAATAAGAGTAACAATATTTAATTGTAAATCTTTAAAACTACGGCCCATTCTTTCTTTTATTTTTAATTTGTTCACTACAAATGGCGTCCAACTTTGGCAATCGAACCAACATATGAGGTTCGAATACACGACCCCGAGTTTGAGAGTCTCGTGCTCTATTGAATTAGTCCATTTTTAATTTTTTTAATTTGAATTAACATCAATTTAAGAAATTATAATAATTTAAGATAAATTGTTTTGATGTCCGTTTTAAATACCATTTTTTTTTTTTTTAATAAGTTCTAATATTAATAAATATAAAGATAAAACAATAATTATTAATTATAATTAAATTTATTTATTTATTTTTTTAAATAAACCAAAATATGTTATATTAGCATTTTGGATTTACGATCAAAATGTGTTAATTAAAATTAAGCATTGTTATGCGCGTATTAATTTCTTTGATTTACCTAGATATTTTATCCATATCATATATTACTCGTATAATAGAAGTATGATAATAAACAATTAAAACAATTAAACAATAAACAATTAATAAACATTAAACAATTTTATTACATTTACAATTTGTTACACTAAATTATAGTATACAGTAACTTACAAAATAGAAGTACCTACATATTTTGCCGTCTCCTTCGAAATGTTTTTAAATTTTTTCTTTTAGTTGATGGTTCTGTTGTTTCTATTTGATTTGGCCGTAAATTGTGTAGTTTTTCTATCAGTAAAAGTAATTAATATTGGCGCTTTAGAATCGCCAATCGGTTGATTTATTAATTTGTTTTGAACTTGATGGATTAAATATATTATTTGATGTATTAATAGATTGATCATCAGTCTGAATGGATTTTATAAACCCTCCAGTATTAAAAACTGGTGGAGATTGTGCACCAAATGTTAAACCTGCAGTATTTGTTATAGAATTAAAAGAAAAAAATGAAAATTGAGGAAGTGAATGAGATAAACTTAATGTTGATGGAGGTAATCTAGTGGGTCCATTACCAAACATTGTATTATTTGTGCCAAATACTAGTCCAGTATTAGGAAAACAATTAATAGTAGGCGTAACAAATGGTTTATCATTAGTAGCTGATCCAAATGTAAAAGGTTTGTGCATTTTTTGGTTATTGAGTGAAATTTGATCTTGTTTAGCTAAAGAACCAAAACTAAATAGTTGGGAGGTTTTTAAAAAAATTGGCTTTTGATCTTCATTCGAATGTGAATGACCATATACTAATTGATTAGGATTTGAAATTGTAGATTGAACAGTTTGAGAACTTCCAAAGTTTATTGGGTTCTGTACAATTTTTTCTTTACGATCATTGTTTTTTTGACCAATGTCAATAACTAATGGATTTTCAATTATATCCAAATATACTTGGGGAATTAATTTATCAACTTTTGTATCGCTAAATTTGAATAGATTTTTTAATCTCTGTGACTCGACTTGATTTTCACGTATTGCATTTTTATTTAAATCATTTGTATATTTTGAAATATTATTTATACTTTCAAGATTTTGTTTAAATTTTTCAGTTGCAGCATTATTTGAACCAAACTTAAATTGCGTATTTGATTTGCTAACAGATTCAAAGTTTAGTTTCGATTTATCAGTTACAATATTTTCTGAACCGAACTTAAATTGTGAAATTGATTTATTAGTTGAAGCATTTAGACCGAAATTAAATTGACTTTCAGATTGATCAGATATTTTTTCAAAGCCAAATTTAAACTGACTTATTGATTGTTCTGTATTATTTTTATTATTATTAGATACGTTAACAATTTTTTCTTCATGTTGACTTGTTGAATTATCAATACAAAATTTGAATGTATTAAAAGATTGATCAGTTTTATTATTAACCATACCAAACTTAAATTCAGCAGCCGTATCACCTGATTTATCATTTGCAGAATTATTAAATGTTGGATTTACAAATTTAAACTGACTGGTTACGTTATTAATTTTATCATTATTAAATCCAAACTTAAACTGTCTACTAGTTGAATTTTCAAAAGTATTATTATTCGTTTCAAATTTAAATTGAGTTGAATGTGTGGCATTATTTTCGAAAACAATTCCTGTACCACATGATATACAAGAAGTACATTCAATTTTATTTTTTACCCAACAAGCAACACACGTCCAAGTATTATTTTGTGTCAAAACTTTATTAGAAGATCCAGGTTTTTGTGTTTGGCAGGCAACACAGGAATTGACTTCATTTTTATTACGAACCCAACATGTTTCACAGGTCCACGTATTCGATTCAACAATTTTTAATGTTTTTTGAGATTTACAAGATTTGGGAGTTTGACATGCAACACAATTATTTTTTTCACTATCATTTAAAACCCTAATCCAACATGCATTGCAAATCCATTTTTTAAGTTCAACAGGATTTTTTTCATGTTCTTTTTTTGTATTGTTAAATTCTTGCAATTTTAATATGTCATTAGATTTCATAGGTTCTAATTTACAATTAGAACTAGAATTTTCAAGTGATTTACTCATGTTATTTTTAAAATCATTTTCATACTTAGGTATTTTCAATAACTTATCGTTATTGTTTAAATTTTCAACCATGTTAGATATTGAAATTTTTTCAGGTTCTTTTATTTCAGTTTCATTGATAGAAGTATTTTTCGTTAGGCTTTTAACTGTAGGACATAAATTATTTTTACTATTTGAGTCGGTATTTGAATTTATTCTTCTTAAAGAAATTATTTTTTGTTGCTTTCTAGATTTTTTCTCAGCTATTTTTAAACTAAACTGTTCTATTGTTAATGGTTGACGAAATGTAAATTCATTATACTCACAATTATTAAATAAATTTGTACTTGTTAATATGGGTACTGGTAAAGTAGTAATGTTAGGTAAATCAACTTTAGAATGCATTTCATGTTCTCCGAACTTGAAACCCTGTGTTTTTTTCAAAATATTATCTCTAAGCTTTCTTGATATATCTCGAGAGGTATTATAAGATTTCTCAGATACTGTGTCAATAGATTTTATTGTGGTTTCAACAGTAATAGGTAAAATTTTTGATTCTGCTTTATGCCTTAAATGACTATTCGACTGAATGATAAATTCTTCATTTTTTTTATCTTTAGTAGAATCATGTCCTAACAGAATTGATGAATTCGTCATTATTTCATTATTATTTGTAGGAGATATTTTGATCATTGTTTTTTTATGAATTGGTGGAGAACTACCTAAAATTCTTGATAAGTTTGAACAGGCAGAACTGCCACCATACATTACTCGAGAACAGTTTAAGGGTGATTTTAAAGCAAATAGTTTTTGACGCTCTGATAGTTCTTCATAATCAACATATGTATCCCATCTATAAGACGGGGATTTATTAGACGTTCGATTATTTGCACTGGCAAATGTATTATTAGATGTACATAATTTTTTCACGGGAGGTTGATCGTTACTTTCAATTGTTAATGACAAATCATACTGTGATTCACCGAGTAACATGTTCATCATCCATGTTGTACCAGGTAGAACAGCATTTATGTTTGGTTGATTTTCATGATTGTCAATTGAACTTTTAGATGGACTGGTATCTACATACCTGTACGTTTGATTATTTTCAATCGCAAATGTATTATTAGATGTACATAATTTCTCCACGGGAAGTTGGTCGTTACTTTCGTTTGTTAATGATAAATCATTAGCAGACTGTGATTCACCGAGTAAAATGTTCCGTGTCCGTGTTGTTTCAGGTATAAGTTCAGACACACGTTTGGTTATTTTTCGTATAAACGAGTCTGATTTATCGTAAGGTTCCATGATTATCAGCCTGAATACAAATAAATTTCTCAACAGTGAGTATAGTCACATTTAGCACTAAATTCAAACACTGGACACCGACTTTTCAAAAATTAAAAACTTACCTTTGGCAACTTGGTTACACGTTATTTAATATATTCTTATAAAGAAATTCTTATTTCATTTATATACTTTAATTCGATAAGTAAAATACATGGAAAATTATATTACATATTACAATATTAATTATATTTGATTGAAAACAGTTTATTTATTTAACTTAATATTTAAGTATTATATGTAACATAGGGATGTTGATTTATTGTTTGTATATTTTATTTATAACCAGATAGGTATAATAAATATACATTATAAATTAAAGTATTACAATTTTCTCTTTTAAAAATATCAATACTTAAAAACATTTTATTTTTATATTTATTTATTTAAAATATATTTTATTAATTATTAATATTAATCTTTTGCTATATTTCAGATATTCAAACTTGGTGTTTTTGTAGGTATACAGATATCTTTTTAAATTAGAAATAATGCTCCGATTTTCATAAATAGCATGTTTCCAGTTGGAAAGTGGACTCATTTGGTACTTTATGTCATTTTTCGAATTTCTCAAAATTGATCCAATGCGATAGAAAAAAGAGCTGATACTTCTGCCGCAGGGATATTGGTGTGCGAATCATAGTGTTTATTTTCAATTACAATTTGAATGCAATGATAAACCATTGTATTCAATAAAACGATTCTGAACGAAGTTCAGTCAGACTATGTAGATATTGATTGACAATTTTTATTAAATATTTAAAACTCAAAATTTTATCACACATATAGGGACCATATAGATACACATATACTTAATACATAAATGAACACCCTATAAAATTTTTAAGTCGCTAACTTTAAAATTGCCCGAGTAATTGTGAAATATTGAAATCGAATTTGTCGAAATTTCAGTTTTCGTGTAAAATGCCGTTATTTCGTCGTTTTTTCTCTTACATATGGTCAATTTGAGAAATTCGAAAAATGACTTTAAAAAAGTATCAACTACATCCATTTTCCTACCGGAAACATAAGCAGTTCGTGAAAATCGGAGCATTATTTCGGGTAGTAAAAGTTGTCTACAGTCAGAAAAAAAAAATAGACATACGCATCATTGTAAAACCCAAACATTCTTCGTTTCGCTCAGAATCTAAAAGCTATAAATTAAAATGTGTGTTTTTTTTTCTTTTTTTATGCCTTCAGATATTTTTTCTACTCGTAATAATGCTCCAATTTTCACGAATAGCGTATGCTTCCGGTTGAAAAGTGTGTGTATATTTGGTACTTTATTTAGGTCAATTTTCGAATTTTATTGGTTCCGGTTAAATTTTATTTCTGTTTCCTTAAATTATAAAAAACGAAATATATATCTTAAAAAAAGCTTATTCTTCTCATTCATTTTAAAAATTATAGTTGTTCATAAACTACGATTATATTTCATTACGACATTACATTAACATGGACTAGATATCAAACTATCAACTATATTTTAAAAGTTAAATTTTATATATATATCATAATATTATTATTTATTATACTAAATACGAATGAATTAAATATTTTTTGAAACGCGACCCATAACAATTTAAATTTCGATAACTTGTAAAAATATTATAATGGTAAATGATAATAATTCACATAGCAATATTTGTATGCGATATTACATATTATATTTTTATAATATATATTTTATATTCTTGTTAATCGTAAACACGTTATTTTAGGCGCTAATTCTTTTCGTTTTTTCTTTTTTTTGGAAATAATATCAAATAATATGTTGGCTGTGTTTATATTTTTTAATTTTTTTTTGCCTGTTTATAAATTATTATCATATTATATTATTTATAACCTATAACCTGGTTATAGGTATAATTTATTAAGTACCACCTACACTTAATAATAAAATGTAATTCGTTTTATTATCTATTTATTATTTATCGTGTGTGCGTACTATTATTATTATATATACCATATACGTATGCACGTCGCGTTGATTCGATATTGATTAAACGGTTAACTCTAATAATTCCTTTTTATATATAAATTATAATGTATAAAACAGTGTCATCTGCTGCAGATGTGTGCGTGTTGGTGCGCGCGCAAAGTTTGGACAAAGGAAGAGCTACATCCGAGAGGGGTTATTATAACAACGTGCGGTCTACCGATAAAATAATAATATTATGTCTTTCAATAATAATATATTATAACTTTATCGACGTGCCAGTAAACTTTGAAATAATTATTATTTTCATTCGATACCGATCGAAACACCTGAGCTTATCGCGGTACATTAAACAATATTTTAACAATTAATAATAATAATAATAAAAATAATAATAATAATAATAATAATAATAATAAAAATAATAATAATAATAATAATAATAAAAATAATAATAATAATAATAATAATAATAATTTGTATATAGGTAAATAAAGACAAATATGTAATAATTATTTTGAAATACTTCTTTTTGACGAATCGTTTAAGAATACCGAACGAACGATTAATATCGATAATAACGTTACAATTTTCAGCTCCCGTTCACATATTTTACCGTAATATAAATGAACTCGGGCCCACACTTTAATAATTTATGCAAAAATAATAATATATCATCTCGTTGCAATAATAAGGCACGACGAACACGCGACGTAATGTTATTTTTTATGGATGTTATTCTCGCCATTTTCGTGACGTGAAATTTCGAGTACCTACGAAATTTATATATACGAGTATAATTTCTGGTTTTATTTAGAACGCGGCATTTCAATTTATTGGGTAAACGATTTTAGAAATAATATTTTTTTACAATGTCCTATATATTATAATGTATTATATAGGACATTGTAAGGTTAGGTTAGGTAACCTAACCGGTAACCTAAGGACAGTCTACCTATTACCTATAACATAATATAGTAATTAATAATAATTGCGTTCCGTTGTCGGATCGTTATAGTAGTTATATTTTAAGTAATACACGAAAGGAGAACAGGGACAGTGGTACAGTAACCGCATAGGTCCGCCGCATAACGTATTAAAATAATAATTTAACATTACATTTTTTTTATTCAAATTTTACACGTGTTTGCATATATGTTCTTCTTGCCTTTGATCGTAAATATTAATTAATGTCAGGAATTTTATCAATAATAAAAAATATAATCAGAAAGTTACGGTTTTGTATTCGCAAAATAAGTATAAAAACTCCCCAAAACTATATTATAATATTATTGTGTTATTCGACTTTATTCTATTTTCGTAATCAACAACATATTATAAGGAACATCAGACGTAATGTATACAAAATATTACAAACGGAAAATTTGACATAACATTTTGTTTAGGAGAAAAAAATTTTGATTTTCTCTATTTTCTTATCCGTCGTTTGCGAAATTAGTATAATAGCCCATCGAGCAAATACAAAACAAATCTACTTTAAGATTTTGGTTTATGTTGTCACCGTGATATCGAACTCTCTTTAGGTATAAACCATTGTGACATTGCATTTTAATTATTTTGAAAATGTCTGTGCTAAATGAAATCAGCATTGACCATTACCATTCGCATTATTTGTAATTCTAGTTAGTTCTCTTCGGAACTCTTCGTATCGTACACGTCATACTCGCGTGAATTCGCCACATGTGGATTTAAACCGAAAAAAAAAATTTTGTAATATTATTATCATATTCTACTCGTATATAATGTATTTAAATTTCCAAAACCCTTGACTTGGAAAATAGTTGAGGTCTGGTGTAATTTTTCTCTCGAGACTCGAGAAATATGATAATAATTTTTATTGTTATTAAAGTGAAATTTCGCGTTATCGTATCGTATACTCGTATTATTGTTATGTGAACGGACGTAATTCTTTTTCATATTTAATTTATCGCCTACTGGTCGAATCTGAAGATTTGAACGTCTCGAACCGCACGTTCTTCGGAAATATATAGTTCGTGAATTATTATTATTTTTTAGTTCTTACGAATTTATTCTTCTCGTTTTCTACTACGCATCTCCTCTTCTTGTTCATTTTTGATAATGACTTATTACTACGTACAATATTAATACTTGGAAAGTCGATATTTTCTCAAAGAAAAAGATTACAAATTTATTGAGAATCTACAACGTTTCTTATCAGTAATATTATAATATATACGTTTAAACTTTAAATCCTATTTTCCAAATAATTCATATTATATAACATTATTATACTTCAAATACCTTAAGTGTGTTTATATAATATTTTTCAGCGTTTTTTTTTTTTAACGCACGTTACGTTCCGATTTCATATAACGGCCGTGAGTCGTGACGAAAAAAAAACATCGATAAAATATTGAAATCTCTGAAATGAATGATTCTTGCTCTAGTCATGGTCAAGACTTGACTACCGTAGTTATTTTATATACCGTAGAGAATTCCTCCCTTTCCACCCCTCCCCTTATGGATGAATTGCGATATTTTTTGTACGTTCAGTGTAAACGATTAAAATTAATCGATTCGCGTGGCATGTCATCGCAATCTGCGCATAAGTTGATACAATCTGTGATAACGCGTACAAACTTCAAAATAAATGATTTTCGAGAGAGGGAATGGTAGAAACGCGACAAAAAATGAAATATTTATTTACCATGAATCGTGCGTATTATATGAAAGTTTGTTTCAGATTTCAAACCGCAAATAATGAAAATTATATTATAATTCATTAATCATAATATGGATTTTTTTTTGTGAAAATTGTTAAATTTTTAATTTGAAAGAGTTTAAAGTATGTAAAACTTAACGAATAAAACACGCGGACGCGTAAGTCGCAGTTTTATTGTTAAAAAAGAGCTGATACTCATGCTGCAGGTTTGCAAATCATAGTGTTTTATTTTAATTAGAATTTGAATGCATTGATAAACCATCGCATTCGTAAAATCGATTCTGAGCGAAGTTCAGTCAAATAATGCAGATATTGATTAAAATTTTGACATTTTTTTATTAAATATTTAAAACGCAACATTTTATCACACAAATAGGGACCATATAGATACAACTTATCAGGTATAGGTACAGGTACAGGTATATAGTACGTAATTGAAAACCCTATAAAATTTTCAAGTCTCTAAGTTTAATATAAATGCTCATAAGGTCCCTTGACACCTAAATGTCCATATCTGACAGAACTTCGCTGAAAATACTTTTTCCAAATACAATGGTTTATCATTGCATACAAATTCTAATTAAAATTAAACACTATGATTTGCACACATGTATCCCTGTGGCAGGATCAGGAGTATCAGCTCCTCTTTTTTATAATTTAAACAGTTATAAAAAAAAAATTGTAATTGTAATAATTCACAATTATTTGGAACTGAGTTAAGCAAAATGTACTTGAGCTTAAATAAAATTTTCAAAATTTTCAAAAAAATTTAGTCATTTTTATTTAAAATTATTGTAAAATATTGTAATGTAATAAGAAAATTCCATATAAAACTTTAAATATTGATTTTACTGAAATTTCAACTCTAAACACCTTTAAAAAAAATTGAGTCTTGAAATTTTCTTAATAATGTGGAAATTTGTTAAGATACTGATTTAAATCTTATGCTTCAAAAATTTTCCAAAATTTTTTGGCTCTTATCTACTAATATTTATTTTAAAAGTATTTAGAAATAATAAGAAGAATATTCATATGGATTTTAAAATTTTCGTTTTAACTAAAAATATCAACTTTGAACAGCTATAAAAAAAATTAACACTTGGGACTGTTTAATATTATGATATCAAGTTAAGTAATATGTAAGTATACTTCAGTAAAATTTTCAGACCTTAATACCTAAAATTGCCAATTTTATCAAACATTATAGACATAAAAACGAGAATTTTACGAATTATTCAACGTCCTTTATTTTGTAGAAAATCAAGTCTCATACTATAAAGTTACCTGAGTTAACTTGAAATATTGAAATCGAAATCTTCGAAATTTCTGTTTTCGTGAAAAATGTCGTTTTTCGTAATTTTTTCGTTTTTTTTTTTTCTGTCGCATAGGGTCAATTTTGAGTAAATCCAAAAATAACTTAATTAAAGTACCAACTACATCTACTTTCCAGCCGGAAACATTATGCTATTCGTGAAAAATGGAGCATTGTTACGGGTAATATAAATGTCTACATACAAAATAAATAAAAAAAGACACATCATTGTAAAACCAATAAATTTTTTCTCTTCCCTTAAATTCGAAAATGATACATATTCTATATATAAGAAACATGCAACTTACCTTATATAATATATGATATTAAAAATTTATAATATCGAGACGATGAATGAACTATGACTACTTATGCCTTATGGACGTTATACTAATAAATAATAATATTATAAAATTAAATGATTTTATAGAGAAGTTAACCTTCACTTTAAGACCTTCACCTGCATGTTAGACTAAAAAAAAGTTGATTAATATCTTTCATTTCATTAAAAGTTAATTTTTAATTTAAAATAACTAATTGAATTACTAAATAAATTTTAATTTATTTACTTGAATATAGTGAGGAAAGTATTGAAAATACATAGATTTGAATAAAAGCAACTCGTAGTTCAAATATTAATATAATTTGAATAATTAAAATAATTAAAATTAAGTACCTAATTAAAATTTAAATGTGATTAATATAATTGATATAATTGATATCATTAAATAATATATTTCCAGTCTTGAGTAAATTACTTTTGAAAAATAATAAAATAGCTTTATTTGTTACTTATAAAAAAATGTAATTAAATTACCTACTTGTTTAGTTGCTTAAATAAATATGTAATTTAATTAATTAAAATTTAAAAGTGATTGATATAATTGATATAATTCATATCATTAAATAATATATTTTAATATTTCTATTATAATTGTTATTCTGTCCTCATAGGCTTATTTAGGTGGTGGCTTAGTTGGCTATTATTATAATAATATTAAATAAAATCGACAAAAATTTTGAAAAATGTTGAAATTTATATTGAAGTTCAAATACATTGTAATATTTAATTTGTTATTGAATTATTGAAAATGTACAATTTTTGCGTGCAACTAAATTATGCCTAAATATGGTAATTATTATATTATAAAATGTACTAATTAGCAGTGTTGTACAAAGATAACCCATAATTTATCTAGATAAGATAAATAGATAAAATTTAAAATATTTTTATAGATAAAAGATAAAAGATAACCAACTTTATCTAGATAAAAAAACAGATAATTAATATTAATATTACATATCTGAGAATAGCAATAATAATATTTTAGTTGGACATTTTTTCTTTTTCCCATGTTAGGAGTATTGCGTCAAGTATATTTTCTTATGAAGAAAGAACTGAAAAATGGGTATAAAGTATAAACACTTTATCGTGTAAACCATTTTTAGCTGAGAATTTCCCGCAATTAAAATGTTTACCGTTGACGACAGATTTTATCGAGCCAACGTTCGTGCTCTGTAGGCCCCCACATACATTATTTGAACAATAGAATATGTTAATGTGTTATTACTTATTAATATTATTTCAGAGCGCGGTTTAAAATAATATTTTATGTCAACAATTTTTTAATCTTTGATTTCATATTAATAATTATCTAGATAATTATTCTCAGATAGCCTATTTATTTATCTAGATAAGATAAAAAGATACTTAAAATAATTTTAACTAGAACTACATTTTAGGGGGCTAAAATTATATATATCTTACTATACGCCTACTCTCCCCCACACACACAGACCATAAATTTCAGTCATTTAACAACATATATGTATATATAAATTAAACATAACATTCCCCATTTTAGATTCTGAGCAAAGCAAATGATGTTTGTCTTTTTTTATGCCTGAAAACTCATTTACTACCTGAGAAATGCTACGATTTTCACGAATAGCATATGTTTCTGGTTGGAAAGTGGATGTAGATATAGTTGGTACTTTACTTAGTTTATTTTTCGAATTTCTCAAAATTGACCCTAAACGGTAGAAGAAACGACGAAAAATGACGGAAAAAATGACATTTTTCCATCGATGAATTTGAATTATCATGATTATAATATTAACCATAATGATAATATAATTATTATTGCAACTAATAGCAACCTTTTGAATAATAATATTGAAACTAATAGCAGCCATTTATAAACAAAATTTTCTTTTCGTTTTACTAAAAATATCAACTTAAAACAGCTATAAAAAAAAATTGTGACTTGGGATTTTTATAATATTTTAGTATGATGTTAAATAATATGTAAGTATACATCAGTAAAATTTTCAGACCTAAATACCCAAAATTTCCAATTTTATCAAACATTATATACGTAAAAACGAGAATTTTACGAAATATTCAAAGTCCAATATTTTGTAGAAAAATTAACATAATGGTTCCAAAATTTTACCACATATAGTCGTATATATTAGCTATGTGAACACCGAAAAATATTTTCAAGTCTCTATCTTAAAAATTGCCCGAGATATCGTGAAATATAGAAATCGAAATCGTCGAAATTTCATTTTTCGCGAAGAATGCCGTTTTTTCGTCATTTTTTCGCAGTTTTTTCTACCGCATAGGGTAAATTTTGAGAAATTCGAATGACTATCGTGACTCGTATAATATATTTCTTGTGTTAGTGCTTTATGTTCGTAAAATAATATTTAAAAACCTAACTAAAATTTACACACGCGAATCGAATTTATATACGTATATCGTTATTATTATTATTTGACAGTCGTATTATATTCATGTGGCGTATAGAATCGTCTTTACACGTGTTTGCGAATATGAAAAACCATCGGATTAACGCGTTTTACAATATTATATTATCATTACCGCAATAAAATAATACACACGACGTGATAACGATTATCGTTGTACGTCAATATGTTCACCGAAACGAAACAATACTCGACGTCAGTTGTTCGAAAAAATGAAAATTCAATATAATGTGTGATATAGATATATAATATTATACATATATATCGATACGAATTTTTATTCTATTCGTGCCACAATCCGTGTAAGAACTCCTACAATATTGTATTTTCAATTTTGTATTTTGTTTCCATTCGGTTGAACTAAAATAATTGCCTTTGCCTTTAACGTAGGTATATAATAATAATGTGTAATATATGCCTAGAACAGTATCCGATCGTGTGATTTATACACAACCGTACGCTCTATAAAATTTAGATTTTTCACGTTTTTTAAAACGATATTGTTTCCGTTAGAATATCGCCCATATACTTTAAAATTCCACTTTTTGATTTATTATTATTTGATTTATTCGTCAACAAAGGCAGGAGAAATAAATAGTTTTTTCTTGTAATCTAAAAAAATTTCGCAATTAACGAGGATACATTTTTTTTTTTTTTATATATATATATGACTTTTCGTTCCAAATAGACCATATTATATTTCATATATTCACCCGAAACTTAGAGTTATTGGTTATTTTTTAGAGATATTTTTAGTACTTTTTTTCTGGACGACAACGTAATAAATGTTTGGCTAATGAATTTTTTTTTTTAAAAAAAAATACCTCGTTAACCTAACCGACACTAGGTTAAAAATATATTTTTCGTTTCAATTTCAAACAATTTATTTTTAAATTAACGAAACGTTAACCGGGTAAATCTTTGGAAAATACGATTATAAAGTTTACTCGTTCTTACGCCACACAAATATATATATGCACACACAATAGTTGTTTAAAATATTGTTTTTAAATTTCTTTTTCCGTAATAAATACTAGCAAAATATAAGTATGCCGAATGGATGGGATATTATAATTTAATAAAATCGAAAGCGATGGCGTGGAAAATAAATTTGAAATTAAATTAACGAGAATGAAAAATGACAGATCGAATTATGTTCAATTATTGCGGAAAGATGTACATATACGATTATTAGATTTTCGTCCGAACGAGTATTTATTTTATTTATCGACGGTTTTAAAATAATTATTATGAGAGTGTATAACTAATAAAATAAATATTCGAATTAAAATGTCGTTGGACGATCGTAATTTTTTTTAAAACCTTAGGTACCTACTAACGTATCAAATGATTAGAACGATGAGTTTTAATCGAGTTAAATGCAAATTATTAACGACCACGTGAAAATCTGAGACAATTTTAATACGACTCTTGACCTTCATGTGTACCTAGCCGATTTGGTCTTACAACATAATGTGCTTACTGCTTACAACATATTATGATGACGAGGACGTAAAAAAATGATGATGTATATTGCAACGTAAGCGCAAAAAAAAAAAAAAAATGTGTTTAAGTATATTGTTTCGTTAAGGTGTGTTTTTTGTGTTTTTTCAATATCCTTCATAAAAATATAATGTGTTCGGTATGCGATCATTCTGTCACGAAACGAATACCGGAATTATGATACCAAATTACAAACCACATAAAAAAAATCAACGTACTTCGGTATCGTATAGTCGGTGTTTTCATGATTATAGGTTAATTTTAACATTCAATTGCCAACGTCGATACGACTAATATAGATAAAAATAAATATTTGACAAAGACAAGATTAAATTGTTTTTTTGAAATTTTGAGTTAGAATTAGAATGTTGATTTTGAAAAAAATTGAATATAATATCATTTAAACATAATAAAAACTTCACCGTAATTATGTAAAAATAAAATTTTTGAGTATAGGTACCGCATACGGCGCATACGGTTTAGTATCGATATGAGGTGATATTTTTAATAATAATAATAAATAAAAATTTGAAATTTTATTAGATTTATAATTTTTTCACGACTGTCGTCGTTTTTTTGTTTAACGAACAACAAACTAAATATTTAGTTTTGTGTAAGATATATTTTTCTTTATATCTATAGGCCATGGACAAATATATAAACTTAATATAAATATGTAAATATCAACTGAAAATTTCAATTTTATTTCGTTCTGTTTACAAAAATATAAATTATAAATCACGCAATAATTTAATTTTTAAGTAAATACACTAAAAAAGTAGTTTTTGATCGACATTATTCAATGTATTATTATATACTCGTATTATTATATCGATATGACTTGCTACAGCGTTTCGTTTTATCAAGCGTATAAAAACTTTTAAAAGAAATTTTATATTAAATTTTATATTAAATGTACTACGGATTTTTTTTTTTTAAATTAAGCACATAAATCACATTAAGACCGTAAAGCTTTTTTTATACCAGCTCGTGATAAAATGGACAATTATTTATGTGCCTATAACATTCACATAACCAAAAGGGTGTAATAATCACAAATATATATTATATGGATAAAAAATAAATTATTTAGATGAAAAATAATTTTATTTAAAATTTATAAACTTATATAAAATTAATTAATATATTGAGATAACGCATTATTATTATAATAAATTAAAATATAATGCATATAAATATTATAAATCATCAACGGTTTTACTGTTTTTTGAATATATAATTTATTAAAATCCAAATACTGTAAGAGTAAAGTAATATCATATGACAATATATTCAAATGTAATAATATAGCTGATTAATTAAAATACACGTTTATAAATAATGTACATCAGACATGCATTATCTTACATAATATTATTTCATGTATGGTTTCAGTTATAAGTGGTAATAATTTTTCAAATTTTAATATTATCAAAACAATAATATTTTATTCGATGAGAATAACAATAAAAATTAAATAGGTACCTAAATAGAAAACGTTTAAAATATACAAATGATTTATTGAAACTTGACTATTTTTAAGTGAAATTATATTTATTGCGATAATTTTTTAATAATGATTACAAAGAAATGGTCGTCGTGCAAGGAAACGCACGTAGGACGTTTTCACACAAAAAGTGAAAACTAGATGAAATATTTTAAAATTATAAGATTTACATACTCACTGCTTTTGTCGCGTCGAGGCGAATCTACGTTTTCCGTCGAATTATCATGGGTACGTAATTATGTAGGCATATATTGTTCTATCATGTGGAAGACCGTCGCGATCACTGTAACAATAGAATATAATAGAATATAAAATAATATCATATCATCTATAGTGAATATAATTGTTCGAGATATTAATCGGGATTTCGGGTTAAATCTGGTCGTATATACCACTCGTAAAAATATTATTTTGTAGAGATTATTATTATCAAGTACGAACGGCGGTCGGAAAATTATTGGATTTCGGTCGCAGAAGAAAGGTTTAAAGCGGTTAGGTTAGAAAAAAAGACTGTTGAAGACAACTTATAATATGATTATTTATACCGAAATGGAATAGAAGGGCACGAATAAATCGCCCTTATTATTATACTTTTGGACGGCGTTTGTGAAAAACTATTTGAAAGGGTTAGAGAGTTAAGAGGCGAAAAATGGTCGATGTAAAATAAAATAGTTGGAAAACGTTTGAGTCCGCGAAACAGCAATAATTATTGTACCAAACAAAATTGTGCGTCCTATGCGGAACAAAAATAAGAGACCATTCGTCTTATTTCATTCTCAAGCCGTTGACGTAAGATTTTAAGAAAATTTCCGATCATTTTTTACGAAAAAAGTATATACAATAGATAAATACAAATATAATAGAGAATTAAATATTTTATTCCTTTTACAGTCGTTGGCCAATCGCAGATTTATGATGATAATATTATATAAAATACGAGACTTAATTTTTTCTTGGTCTCATATTTAAGATTAATCATCTCAAATAACAATAATTGACGTACAAATAAGTACGAAATTTTGTTTTGCGCATTTTCCCATACTTTAAAAAAAAATAAAAACATATCGAATATTATTTGTAATAGTTTGTTCGTGTCAACAAATTTTGTTCTACTTCATATTATTTATAGCTGATTTTTTTTAAAAAATCCAAATTTTATAATTGTATTGTTTTTAATTTTTTTTTTTTTTTTTAATACTTTAAATCAATATACCTAATAATAAATTGTTTTTATTTTAATTAAAATTTAGAAATATCCAATTTATATAGATTTGATTTTTCTAAAAAAAAAAAAAATTAAAATTAAATTGAAAAAATAATATAATAATGCGATCCATACATTTTGCTAAATAAAAAATGAAAAATAAAAATTTAGTAAATTGAACGTTGAAAAATCAACAGCAAACAATTAGCGAACCATTAAATTTATAATTTATATTATGCGACTTATCATTATAAAATAATAATATTATGTTGTTGATATTGTAACAAAATATATTGAACTACCACAGTAGTTTACGTGGAATATAAATAATTCATTAAAAAATATTTATTTGGACGTTAAAAATGTATAATTCAATTATTATCGTGCATTGTATGAATCGTTAATAATTGAAAATATATATTTTAAACCATATTTTTATATATTTTTCAATATGTTTTGATAATATTTTTAATGCAACAAGTCCTGGACTTTAATTGCCATAATAATAATAAAAAAATAAAATAAAAAAAAAAATAATAATAATAATAATAATAATAATAATAATAATAATAATAATAATAGAGTACTATTAAAAACAATTAATGTTCCAATACAAAACGCTAAAAGACATTATTCCATTCGATAATATAGTTTTATTACAATTTTTCGATTATAGGGTTTATGATTTTATGTAACAATAATGACGAATTAAAACGTTTTTTATGGCACTATGAAGTTTATATAAAAGTATAATCATCAAAATAATAGCTATAAAAACATAAAATAAAGGGCGAAATTGTTTAAAATACAATAAAATATTGCTAATGACTTTTTTTTCTGCAATTGTTTTAAATTTAAACGTTTTCGTCAAAATGGAAACTAATAAACTTTATAATGAGATCATAGACGACATATTTAGACCAACTCATAATATTATACAAATTGTCGAACGATTTAGAAAATATCCATAAAGATATTTATAATTTATTACAATTTATTTAACATTTTAATCGTAAAGTCTTTACTTATACGAAATTGAATATTGAACCGAAATAAATTTTTTTTTTTAAATAATTAATTATTTAGTTAACTAATTAGTTTTAACTAGTCAATAAATATATGAATCACGATATGGTTTATAAAATACGCGTATAAATAATATATAATGCAAGTCGCACGATGGTTCTGTTAAACAGATAGCATAAGCAAATAATGATAGCGACTACAAATAATTCGTTATTTTACGCCACGTGTCATTAGTGAAAACTAAAAACATTTATACCTTGCCTATTTCGTAAAGATGTTTCCCAATAACCAGAATGACATGTATAACATGAACTATACGAGAGAAATAAAAAAGAAGAAAGAAACGAGTGCGTTTTAATGTTTTAATGTAAAAAAAATAATAAATCTTCGTGATAATATAGTAAACGATAGACAAACAATTTTTAATTATTTTTCTTACGAATAAACGAATTTTGGTAATACGTGATGCACTACGCGTATATTTTTGTCCAAAAGTTAATGTTCCAAAACGAAAAATGTCTGCTATCTCACTGAATAAATTTGATGGTGACGGACAGTTATGATAACGAAACACGGACGAGTATATAATTATATATCGAGGCGGATATTCTCGCGGATAAAGGGTGACATAAACCGCTTGTGTATAATATAAATGAATATTAAAAACGAAGGGTGGTTTTTTTTTTCGTTTTTGTTTTATTATTCACGTGTAAACGTATAAAACACGAAATACGACGTGTACTTAAAAAAAAAAATATATATATATATTAAATTTTATATTTATATAATAAAAATGTGTGTTCACTTTCGCATCAAACACGTTTTAATATACGTATATTTTAATACATATAATAACACGTACGCCCGTAGTGAAATTTTGAAATTCGTGTATATATTACGAAGAGTGGAGGACATATTATAAGTAATAACGTGCAATATGCGTATTATAATTTTATGTATTATGAGCTTTATTACGATTACGCACTGGGTATACGCGTGTACATTATAATATTATGATAATGTATTATTATATATAGTAGAAAAGTGTTAAATTATGATTTTCGTCGTTCAATACACAATTTTAATACTTAAATTATACTTTATACGCTTTTGTGTTGTATATAAGGTGCTTAGGACTACAACTCACTTAAAATTACCGTATGAATACACGCGAAAATTCACGAAAGATTAACATACGAGATTTATTTATACATTTTATAATGTCGCATCATAATCATAACGTCATCTTATACGACCACTTAACAATCGTGTGAAACTCCTCTCGGAAAAATTCGCGGTGATTTCACATAGTTATTACGAGCATATTTCGTTAAATGGCGTTATGAAATAAAATATAAAAAATACCGAGAAAGAACGATTTCGCTTTTGGTCCAGTTTACCATACGAACGAAATTTTTTCATTATTATAATCCAGTTAAACCGATTTTATTTCACGTATTTGTTTTCGACTATGCCAAATCATCGCACGGTTAGTTGTTAGTCGTAATAACGATACGAATCGCAAACTTCAAGAAAATTAAATTTAGTGCTGTGATTTTTTGTTATTTCCATGCGTATTTTATAAAATAAAATATTGTAACTTGTAAGAATAGCTAATTTGTATAATAAAATTTTGTATGTTTATTAAAAAAAAAAAAAGAATTAGTTCTAATTTTCAACAATTTATTTTTAAAAACACTTCCCTGCCCAAAACTTTTTTCTACTTACGTCCCTGAAAATAATAATAATAATAATAATTTGTAAATGTATATTCATATAGAATTATTATTAATGGAACGTGAAGCATACGGTATCGTGGGAATCAACAAGTAAGTCCGACGTATAGCAATTTTTGTGAACATCTCGTTATATTTTCCCGCGACAACTTGTACATTGTATATATTATACTTTTATTATGATCTCGTGCGAGTTTAAAATACCACGAATAAAATTAATCTAAATAATGGAAACTATTATGCGTATTGATGTAAATTATGAAAATATGGTTTTTTAGTTATATATAAAATAAAATTATTACGATTATATTATATTCGAAACTTTTTAAGTCCCATAAAAAATAATAAGATTAAAATTTCGAGAAATTTTTTTGCACTTTTATGATTATGCAATTTACTCGAAGTGTATTAACAAATACGTTTTGTACATTAGTTATTAAAAATAAATTATAAATTATACCGTCCGGTGAAAATAATATTAAAATCGTAAATAACGTGTGTGTGTGTATAGAAATCTATTTTACAACTTTTAATATATACGGATGTTAAAATATTGGATTACACGAACATAATAATTGGCTCGTTTAAAACAGTAAAAATAATATTTTAACGTATCGTTTGTATTCATTTATTAATTGTTCAATTTTACAATATTTGGATATTTGTGCATACTTAATACTTATACCTTTCGAAATTTCCAAGAGCATACGAGTTCATATAGTTTTTTCTTTGCGAGACTATAAAACGTGTTTAAAAAAAAAAAAAAAAATACTCGGTACAAATTTATTAAATGACGTTACACGCATAAAATATTACGAGTAGATGATACCAACGTATAAATTTTCATAGTAATTTTTATTAGGAAAACTACTCGAAACACATAACCTAACATTTTTAACATAATAATGTATATATATATATATATATTATACACAAGATTGGTATATTTACTATATTTACTAAAACAATAAACTTTATTCCGGTATGAATTATAAATACGTTTACCCAGAGTAATTTTAATTCGTTTCCTATAATATACGCGGGAGATTATTATATATAATATATTATTATTGTAATTTTTCAGAATAATTAATAATAATTATACATTATTAATAAAATAATTAACTAAATTCAAATTTTAAGTATCTCGTTGAGAAATAACAATAATATTTCGTGAATCGTCACTTAATTTTAATACCTATACGTATATGAGATAGAGTTTGTATCAATTTATGATAAACGTTGGGATCGTGTCATTTTTTTCTTAAAAAAAAATTATACCTACTCATAATATTCCCAAATTTTGAAATTGTAAAAGATCGTGTAAAACACAATTTTGTATCATTTAGATTTCTCCAAGACGCGATATTCGATTAAATATAATATAATTTTCTTTATTCGAATCGATCGAAAACTTTAGTACTATTGAATTTCCACGAAATTCGAAATTATTCGTAAGACATTGTTTAAACGACTAATTTATAAACGTTATTTTAGTTTCATGCCACCAAGAGCGGTGTAGTGCCAGGAACGCGGTTAGGTACCCTACATAATCGAGTTTAATTATTCATAGTTCAAAACTGCAGTGTTTGTATATTGTATTATAATATACGTCTTGCCATTATCTGCGCTCCGGATAAAAACTATATAACAATATGAAATTTCAGTTAACTTGAACAATAATTCGAAGGTATTTTTTTTATTTTAATATAAACACGACGTATAATAATTATAATATAACTTGTAAACGACTTAACGCGTTTCTCGTTGTTATTAAATAGAACGTTATTATAAACGTTAAATAAATTGAAAAATGACAAATACGATATTTTTATAATAATAATATACAGAGCGATTCTGTTTCAGACGTAGATGGAAATATTTATATTTTTTAAACATTTTATATAACACATTATTCATTGTAAACTTTTTCATAACTTTAATATTATTATCCTTTTTTTCTTTTTTTTTTTTTTTTTAATACCACGAATAAATTTTTTGAAACGAGTGATGCGGTATAAGGAGGTAGGTACCTACGTTTATTAAAGTCGTGTACCTACTTGAAAAACAGAGATTGAATAAAAACGCGAAACTCGAACAAAAATAAAATATTTACTCGTACATTCATAGGAAATCGTTAGATCATTATATAAGAAAAAAAATAAATACATTTACCCGTAATAATATATAAGAAAAATAATTTTGTCGTGCGTAGTGTAATGCGCGTATAATATATAGTGAGAAGGAAAAACTAATCTTATTATTTACTCGACAGGAAATATTATTACAGTTGAAAATTTAATTAATTTTTATTCGAATAAAAAAAAATTCTCATAAAATATGAATTTACAGTGCACGTAAATACTCCGGAGTAGGTATGTTGACGCGTGTAATTTTCGTATAATATTTTACCTCTAAGATTTTATATAATATAATATGATTTAAAAAGGTCACGGATTCTAATAAATCCGTACTTACAGATCAATGGTCATCAGGGGCGTCATTTGGGGGGGGGCAGCCTGGGGCATTTGCCCCACCCTAAATTTTACGTAAGCCGTAAAAAATGTTTCATTTTTTACATTTTATACTCGTATAATTGAAATGTAATAACATTACATTGTAATTTGAATTAAAATTAGTATTTTTCAAACTGCATTTGTTATTTGCTTTATTTAATTATTAATATTTTGCATGATATTATAATGCAAGCAGTAAATTTTTATAAGATTTAATATTGGACCAATTAAATTTTTCCCCATCCTAAGATAAACTGAAATGACGCCCCTGATGGTCATTAATTTATTTATATAATATTATAAAATCCACATGAACTTTCGAATTATATTCGATTTTTATTTAAAACAAATATCTATAGCTAATCGATTATTATTATTTGATTCATTTAATTTCGTTTCGTAATAAAAATGTAACGTTCTCCGAATAGTACGAGTATATGAACATAAAATTACGGTTGATTGATTAATAACAATAAAATTTTAAAAAGTGATAAAAGATAAAAAAAAAAAAAAAAAAAAATGAACGACTCTGAATATGAAAGAATAAAAAATATACCTACATATCACGCGTATACCGTTGTCGGTCAATTTATAATATTAAGCTCTAATATTTCTAAAATTGGCACGATATACATAATATAAAATATCGTATGTATATTCTAATATCCGAGTGGGAAAACGTTTTAAAATGTCTCACTAATTAAATTAGTACCTTACCCATTTTGCGATGAATACGAAAACGTGAACGTCGACCATTAAATATATTATTATAGTGCTATTCAAAATGCAAAATTATGCGCGATAAATTTAAAATGTTCACAGGTATAAAATTATAATAGTAAATATACTTATAAAAGTAAAATGATATTATTTATGATTAAAATATAAAACAAAAAATAAAACTTCAAGTGAAGAAAATTCGATATACATAACAATATAATAATTATAATAGGTATAATGTATAAATCAATTTAAAATTATTAAAATCACGCTCAACTATATTATGATATGATACTCGTAAAACTTGTGGTAAAAAATATTTCTTCGTTTTTTAACCTTCGATAAACCATATACCAAACTAGACTAGAGAATGTCGTGATATTGATATTATGATTTAAGATAAATGATAAATGATTGAATTTATAGAAAAACGAGAAATAATATTATAAAATATAAATGTATAATATAACAATATTATTATGCTTCGTAATATGTTATTAAATATTTTTAAATTATTGTAATTAATTTGCTAAATTTTGGTCATTCTCCTTACCATTTAAGAAATGATTACATTATTGTCTAATATTTGTTACAATTTTGTAAACGATTAACCTTAAATTGTAAACCCTTACAACTACATAAAAATAAAATCACACACAATAATGTGTGATATTTTATATTATACAATTAAAAATTAAATTACATTATATTATATTGTTTAAAATTCAAACAAATATGTAAAAAAAATTCCTTTGGTTTGTTTAATTCAAATTTTTTTAAGTCTTTCATCATAATATTTAAGTTTTATTGGAAAATAATAATAATATATTCAATATTTTTATGGTCATCAAAAATAATTCCATTAATTATTTTAATTTCCTTATTGATAATTAAATTAATTTAAATCGATTTTTCATCTTTTTTAACTTTTAATCATTTTTTACTTTATATTTTTTTTTAAAAAAAATTACACCGATACATAAAAAATAAATTATTTTCTCGTAACTTATATCCTATATATTATATTATAATGTAAATGGATTACTGTTCCCAGCCGAAAAAATTTTTAGGTACATGCTTAATAATGTTTTTAAAAAAAATACACGCATCACATTGTAAAATCAATACATTTCTTTTTTTCACTTCACTCGGGGATCTGTCTTTTTCTAACCTAACCGCATAGCATGATAATTATTATTACATTTTATTAATATTATTATAATATAATTCGATGTGATATTCCTGTTTGTATTTGAAACAAGATGGTATAGGAATGAAATATTAGATAACATAGAAAATTTAAATAAATACTTGGAATATTAATTATAACTTTATAAGCTCGAGTGTTCGAAAATAAACTTGTTTCAGATTAACTTGCCAATTAATTAATCAGGTCTCTTCTACGAGACCATAAAATAGACATAACAGATATTAAAAGTTAGATGTTCGAAACAAATGTCTTATAAAGTTAAAACGTTAGACTTTCGTACAAAATACAATTTCGTAGTAAATCAATAACTTTTGAAATACGTTTTTTTATGAATGCTAAACAATGGATATAATTACAAATTACTGAAAAGAAATAATTATCTATATTTATCATAACTATAATTAAAATTTTATAATTCGGATGCAGACGGAAGTATAAAATATAATATGACATTTCAGAATGAGAACGATTGTTAGTTGATTTTGAGGACTTAAAAAAATACTAACAAAGCTTTGGATCGTGTCCGGCAAGAGATAACACGTATTTTGATACGTGAATTCCATTGAAATTGAACGACCATTCGGAGGTGGTAAAAAACGTTTATATGATACATTTCGTGAATACCATTGTACCAATTATATACATTATGAAATATAAACTTAAACGTAGTATTATACCGCAGTATACAATGATAGAACCTACCGTTCAGGTACAATAGTACTTTAGATAACCTTTAAATTTGTCTGATATTACTATAATACAAAAAAAAAAAAAAATAATAATAAGATAAGGAATAATATGATATAATATATTATAAATTAAGTATTTACGAGTAAGTATAGTCACAACCTACACTATAATATTATGTAAAAGTTTCATATAAATTATTGTACAATTGTTAATTGTAAAAATATAATATTTTAACGATAATATGAATTTAACAAAAATTAATAATTAAATAACGTTTTTTTTTAAACTCGTCTCTAAATGTCACTGTGAATATTTTTTATTTATTTTGTATAATAATATGCACCTTTTTTTTTTAGTGTTTGAATCTGACAGTTATTGTTATCGCGGAGATTAAATTACCGTTCTCTTGACAACTGTGTGCCGATAATTGGAAAAATAATATAAATATTTACAAAAATTACTTTCTTTTTTTACTGTAGCTTTATCTTTTTTACATAATCAATAAATTTCCATATTTCCAAATGCACTAAGACAAATCTTGATTTTTTTTTTTTCAAAAAAACTTATCTCCATATATTGATAATAATTATAAATATCATCAGAAATATCAATTATAAGTGGTTCTACATTTTTTTTTATTACCACCAAATATTTTAAATTGGAATATTATCATTTTACCCAAATACACGTTTAAAACAAAAATAAAATATTAGAAATATTTTTGTGAAATACATAAGGAATTTGTATTTTTGCTTAAACATACAATTCACATTACACACCAGAAAAATGTTATTTAAAGTATTTTTATTTTCGGTATGCATTGCAAGTGCAATGTAACTTATCTCGCAATAATAAAAAACACGTGTTCAATTTGGTTTTCATATTAGAAAAAATTATTTGCATACCTACATTTAACTACTGCACGTTTTATTCGTTTCTTCTTAACAACGATTTTGATTAGGTACTTCAGACCTATATTTTTCTCCAACGACCAAACATGATCTTTACCATATGGTAAATTTTTGTTTATTGGTTATTATTATTTTATTCTATTCTTATTCTCATTAATAATTTTAAACTCGTATATAAGAATATGTGTATGTTAATTTTTTTTTTTTAGAATTCGTTTTATAAATATATTTATAAAGCTAATAACAATAACAATATAATAATAATAATAATAATAATAAATAATTTTTAATTCTGTACAATTTCCTTTTATTTGGCAATATAAATATAAAATTAAATTAATGCCCTTAACCTATTTTTTATATTATATTATCATATTATATTGTGTGCACGGTCATTTTAGAATGGTTATTACTTATTATTGTTATACATAATATATTATTGTTCAGTTTCGATTAAATTTGAATGTTGCCCGAATACGCAGAATTCAAAATAATAATATTTTACCATGAAAGCAAGCCATTATAATTTAATACATATATATATATATATATATGAATTATTATATATCCCCGTGAACACCGAACCGTAGTCTGATTTTATTACCAGTTACCCGGTTCACTTAGGTATACGTATTATATCGTATAAGTGCTCTCTGAACTACGAGTACCAATATTCAGACCGGATCTTAGTGGTAAAGTAAATATACATTTAATAATATTAATATCATCTATTTTATTCTAACGTCTGTCGACGTCGTTATTATTAATTTAAATTACTCTCTTACTATATAACTACAGAAAATGCACCTACAATCCGAGTGCGAGTAACAACATGTTCATTTAAATTTGTTCGAGTATAAATAGAAAATTGTTACCTAAACACATTAAAAATAACAAAATAATAGAAATAAAAAAAAACGAGAGTGTTGTAGTATGTAAAAGAATAATATTTTTATTGTTTACAATGTATAGTGTTATTTCGTACTATTAATAGTGTGCATGTTTTTGATGTTAAATGTAAGAACACGAATAATAATATTTTTTGTATTAACAAATAATAATTAATATTATTTTTACATGTTTTTTTTTTCACTCGCAATGTATCAACATAATAAATTAATAAATAATATTTACGTTGGTTGTTATTGTTATATGTTATTTCTTATTTGTAATTTACTAAATTCGTCTCGACTATCCAAGCCACAATTTCTGTCATATACTCTAAACATATTTCCTTTTCCACTTATTTTTTATGATTAAAATTATCAATTTTATCACATATTATTTTATAGCAGACAAGTCATATTTTATTTATTTCAAATAAAAAATAATAATGTATTTCAATATACTTAATCGTTTAAAGTAAAAAATAACTCGTAAAAATATTTTTATTTCTTTTTTTTTTTTTTTTAATTTAATTTAAATATGATTCCTATGCGTTATTATTATTGGCAGGGCCGGCTTGAAAAATTTTGGAGCCTAGTTCAGTAACTTTTGCGAGACCTCTAAATGAAATATAAAGTATATAAAAATAAATATAAAAACCAAAATAAGAAAAAAAATTTTAATGAATTTAACACATATTTAAATTTTGTACATTAAAATATTTAGGTTAAAAAAAAAACAATATTATTAATATTTTAATCCTCTGGCTCTTTTAGTTGAAAAATCTGAAATAACATCATTATTCGCCGCGGGGCCCTTGGCATGAGCACATTTCGCAACACCTTCAAGCCGACCCTGATTATTGGATATAATTTAATAATATTATCAGAAATATATGCATATAATTATTCGTGTTTACCGAACCGTTTTATTTAAATTTTAATAATGAGAAAAATACGAGTACCTAACGTAAATTTTTGTTTGTGAATTTCAGTATAAGTAAAACAACGTTATTTTTAAAAGTGATTCTCCCATACGCGTATAGAAACGAATGATTATTGTCAAAATTATGAAACGGATAAATAATGTTATGAAGTAGGACATATTATTATACACGTCGGGACATCCTGCAGTAAATATGATTACAGATTCCCATAACTCATTTCACTTTACATTCTATACACAAAATACACACTCAAATAATAATGTTTGTGTCGTGTTTGTGTTGGGTATTTATTTTGAAATTCTACCATACACTCCCAATGCGCCATGTAATTTCTTATCATTGGGTAACCCATTTTGCTTTTTGATCGATTAAAGATTAAATTGAGTGTGTAATGTTATTTATCATATAATTTATGAGTAAAGTAATAATGTTATTTCTGTACACGCGTATATTGTAACTTCGAGGTGAAATTACCTCAAAAACAGTCAAGCTTTAAATATGATTAAAATGATTTTATCGTTTGCTCGGAATATTTTAGAAAATGTACAGGACGCCAAAAAAAATTTACGTTAAATTTACAATTTGAACATTTAAATACATAAAATGTACGTTATAATCGTTAAATTAAATAAACTCATAATTTAAAATAATCTGAATGCAGAAGTTTATTTATTTTTTTTTTTTTTTTAGTTTGGCGCGTATACTCGTATATACGAAATATTATATACCGAATTCTTTTATAAATTAAATATGGGTTCACTTCTACGTTTTTCTTACTGGAAAAATTAAATCTTACAAACAATAAACTGTAATCATTATATTATGTGTTCACTAAATGTAATTCCTTAACAAATTTTTTGATAAAATAATTTTGGCAAAACAAGCCATTATTATTACGTAAGTCAACTAAAAATGTAAAACATGCTAAAATCTATAGTAAACAAATTCATTATATCAAAAAATTATTGCAAATTATTTATTATTAATCAATTTTAATCGTATTGATCGCAAATTTATTGGCAAAAACGTTTAAATAATCATCTACAATTGTATAAGTATTTATGATAAAATAAAAAACATATAAAATAAAAATATTTTTATACTATTCAATAACTTTTTCCTTTATAATTTGACAATATTGAGACTATGTTTGTGTTCAAATTACATTAATAATATTATAAAAAAGTAACGATAAAAATTTAAGTACTATTATATTTAAAGAAAAAGAAAGAATATTACGTTGGTGAAAAAAGAAGGATGGAAAAGTTAATATTTTTGGGAAAATTTAAGTTTCTCCAACACGTTTATGTAATGTAAGATGTAACAGATAGTGTAAGTACTTGATAGAAAATATTAGACACTCTATCAGAAAACGAAAACGATCAATATCATATAAACCTTAAGAATTTGCAGAATAACGTAGATTTAAGACCTAGTAAAAATATAATGCATGGCCAACCCGTTCATGCTTAAGCGAGCATGCATGCTGAGCATGTCTAATAAATGAGAGTCTATATATAGTTTAATATTGAAGAACCACGAAAATAATAAATATCGTGTGGTATCGATTCCGCAAACTATCAATAATACTGTCCATTGAATCTTCCGAGCTTTCACAAATATTCTTATACGGAAAATTAAAAGCAATTCAGACCATAGAATTTTTATGCAATGTAATATACTACACAGCATACACCTAATGTTTTATTCGTAAACTTTGGAAAAACGTTCCCTTTTCTCATTTTCGCAATTTACTATAGGGTCAAATCATAACACGGTGCAACTATGGGTTAAATAATGGTAGAATTGACCCAAAATGAAGTAACAGTATTGTAGGTATATAAAAGAAAATTGAGAAGACAACACTATAAAATTAGCTAGGAGTCTTAAACAAGACTTTATTAAGATAAAGATTATGGATAATTACCAAAAGCAAAAATTGGAAAAAAAATATTATTATGAGACAAATTTAGATTTTGAAACACAAACTGTAAAGCTTGTTTATATATTTAACACATATATACGAGTAGAGATGAAAAATATAATAAAATTGATGAAATGGACTGACACAAAATATTTGGCGAACAATTCACTAAGGAAGAAGGAAGGATTATTAATAATGATACTGAAACAATAATGAAGTAAATTTAACGAAAAACTGTATACTTACAAATACATATTTTATACAAAAAAATATTTCTTAGAAGTACATAATATATTATCATATCCTTAAAGCCTAAAAGATAGAATAATGAAGTTCTTGTTTGTTGAGTTTTTATTGATTCATAATTTTTTTTTCCTTACAAAATATAATAATTAATCAAAGTTATTATTAAGGAATATATTTAATATTTAAATCATTGAACAAATATCATATTAAAATTTTAAATCATAAAACCGAGTAATATTATTTTGTTGTGTATTATATTTATATAAAAAGCTATTTCAATCGATTTTTTCATAAAATCAAAGTTAGTAAACTAGGTAGTAAAGTAGTTACTTTTCGACGGGAAAGTATTATACGGTTTTACATTCTAGGACAGTGTAAGTTTTTAAATATAGACAATTTCAAAGAAGATATTTATTTTTATCTGAATAGATAATAATAATAATTATCTAATTGAATTTATTTAGTCGTAACGAAATATATTATAAAGTTTTCACTAATTAAACCAATGCCATTTAATTAGTCGGTATACACAATGATAGAATAGTGATTACCATTACAATAATAATTAAAATCCGTCCGCTGTTGACCCGAAATAGTAACTTTGATTCGATTCCGAATTGAGCGTAAAAAAATATGAATGCACCTTACATATTAAATGTAAGAACCTACAACGAAATTGATGATACCGTACGTGCAATGTTTATAGATTAAAATTTAAATGAAACAAAACATATAAATAACCGAAAAATATCAATTTTAAACGATAAAAAAAAAAATGAAATACCTAACCTAACCTCGTAATGGGATTTCTCGACTTTGGTGGAATAAAAAATTTTAAATCAAATTTAATAAAATATAAATAGGAGGCTATTAAACAGTTCAAATATAATAATATTGTAAAACTATCGTTATTTTATTACTACAAAATTCTATTTTAATATTAAGGCTGTACCAGTGAAAAATAAACTTACACATTACAAGGAAGAAACTCAGGCTCACGGTGTGAGCCCGGTGATTTCCAGAAAAACAACCACCATAGCATAAGAAAGAAGCTATGAGATATAGAGAAAATAATAATAATAATAATAATAAATTTCTAAATTTTAAGCCCTAAATTAATAAAAATAATCATACATTCGACAATTATTATTACTCGACGCAATAATTTTTATTGTAAGTACAATAAAATTATAAACGTTACGTGTAATTTTAATTGTATGAGCACATCGCGTTTTTGCTTTTCCGACCTCTTATCGGGTTACAAACGTATGCAATAATAACGGGTGAATAAAATAACATTACGATTCGTCGTGGAAAAGTGAACGACGCGTTTGTCCGCGAAATTATTGCGCTGCAAAGAAAAATGTCGTCCTATAGAAAACACAATAAATAACTGTGAAATTAAATTAGAATTGTTCGTGTGCAACTCTTATACTTAAATATTCTTATCGTATATAAATGTTATATATTATTATTATTATTTTCGAGTCCGCGTGCGTGCAATTTATTTTACACTTATAAGAGAATTTATAATTTCAAAAATAATTCGACTTTATATTGTTATGCTAAAAGAGCGTGCATTAACATAATTGAATTTTAGAAACAAATAATGGTATAAGAGGTACCTATGAAAATAATGACACTGGCGAAGAAAAAAAAAACAATTTTTCATTTATGTTTTTCAAATTAATCCAATATTATATTAAACGGGTTGCCTTCTTTATTTTTTTGGAATTAAACTGATATTCGGTAAAAGAACGTAGAATTTTAGAGATTTTACGTAAAAAATTCTTATTTATGAAAAAAACTAATTTAAGTTAAAATTGAAGTTAAATATTACATTTTCTATACGTTTTCAATATTAAATTTCACGTCATTCGGTTATTTATCTATATTATTCTTACACATATTTTTGTCTTGGAAACATATGCGTTCGAATCGGAAATATAAATTATGTTCAAATTTATAACTTCAGAAAAACTAACAACTACGTAACAATATGGAAAAAAAAAATTAATATTTCTTCGGAGTTTTAACAATTTTAACGAAATATTTAAATATAAAATCATTTCTCGTCCGGTATTTTCTATATATAAGTAAAACAATAAGTCTGAATAAAAGTACGACGTTTTAAATCGAACTAATAATGTATTAAAAGTATAATTTATTATTAATAATCCAAATTGAATGTGATCATTTTATCTCCACGTACTTAAATTTCGAACATAATATACGATATTATGTTATGTATTCATATTTAAAATGATTAAAAAACGTTTTATATCGTATAGTAGGTGAATATATTTTGATACATTTGACGCTATTATACGTTTTATGTCGATACGTAAATCCGAATAACTTTAATAATTCGGAAAATAAAAAGAAAATTTTTAATCGTCCGAATTTTTGGTTATTATTCCCTTTGTTTTTGTCCCTCTCTCGTTATTTCTGCGTTAAATACATTGTTACCATCGCGTCTCGACGATATGGACCACGTGGTCGATAATCTTCGACAGGTTTTCTGCAAAATTTGAATTAGTTGGCGACGATAATATAATATATTGCATTATTATTATTATTATTATTATTATTATTTTTATTATTATTATTATTATTATTATTATTATTATTATTATTATTATTATTATTATTATATCTTGTATTAATAATTATTATATTGAAATTGCATGACTTATGTGTTTTTAAGCGTATTAAAAAAGTCGATCGTTATTTTTTAAAATTAAAAATCGTATATAACGTCGAAATAATAACGTTCGGTTTAATTGGAATTCTTCAAACAT
>JAIUCT010000019.1:6828776-6839246 GCA_021307375.1 Tetraneura akinire | reverse complement strand
TAACGTCGAAATAATAACGTTCGGTTTAATTGGAATTCTTCAAACATTATTGTACGAAAATAACGAAACCGTTCGATATAACAAAATTTAATATCCTTGATATAAATTTTACTGACAACGCCATAAAGGTGTCAGTATTTAAAACATAAATCTTGTACGATTTTTTAAACGTCCGTAATAAACTGAACTCGTTTAATATATTATTATTTTTAGAATAGAAAATAATTGTTGATATAAAACCGATTCGCTTGTACGGTTATGTCGTGTATTTAACCATTCGCGTAGTTGGCTGGGGCAGGATTTTTCTGAATTTTTTTAGTTAAAGTCATCCATCTCTCGTCATTTATTGTTATAATAATATGTTCATGGTAATATAAACCAGTACGTCCATCGTAAACTATATTATAAATTAACGTTAAAATCGTTTTTTTTATTATTGAAATTTCAGCTCGTGAAACGACGGATATTTTTATTTTTTTTTATTATTTTTTTTTAAATAGATATTTTAACACGAACCGTGTAATAAAACATACTATAAAAATATAAATATGACAATGGATCTGTGAAATGGTTAAAAATATCGAGTTTTATTACCTATTCAATTCCCATTATTTTGCACACCCGTTTCAACTGTTGATTATTCGAAAATACGATTAGATTAGATGCGTTTAACAATAATTGTTATATTATAAATACGTAATAATAATAATAAAACAATAAATTATCGAGTATGATAAAATTTGAATAATAACGTATTCATTTCCTGCAAATAATAGAAATTCGCGTGTTTTACACGAACAAAAATCCGTTTGAATATAAAGCGTATAAATCTTATATGCGTGTTTGACACGGCTTTTAAGTAGGTATTTTATTTATTGAATTTACGTACGTATATCCGACCAAAAATTTTAATATCGGTATGAGTATTATATTAGACAGATGATGCTCGATCGTTTATAAAATGTTAAAATGTTTATAAAAAATAATAACGATAATAATATATTCATACAAGCATGTAACAGTTGCGTTATATTGTATAACGTAAGAATTATGATATTATGGCCATAAATACTCGTTTAATAAAGTCGCGGCACGCGGTTGAAAAATAACATCTTGTCCCTCGCACAATATCGCTTTGTCCGGAATATATTTATTATCTTAGCATAATATAATAATATACGTATAGTATACATGTACGTATAATATTCATTTCTTGTCTGCTTCGGCTTGTCGAAACCCGAGTCACGGCTGATATGAATATAAAAAATATTTATTTATGCACTTTAGTATAATATAGAGACGGTTTTATCTTACGTATTACGTTCTTAAGATCCTGGCAAAAACGTAAGTGACCGGATAATTTTCGTTTGATTTTTGAAAAATTTATCGCGACTATGTCTCGTAATATTAGGTTTAGGTAGGTACCAATCTCGTTTTACGATAGTTTCGGTAGTATTAAATATCAAACTCTAAACATTAAAATTAATAAATTAATAAATTTTAAATTTTCCAGCAGACTCACTATATACCCATTTAGAGATACATACATATTGCATTGAAGATAAATTTAAAATGTATTATTAGTATTATATAAGAAATAATACCTATACATATATAAATAAAATATTATATATTATTATTTGACAACGTTGATTTCGTCAGGTATGCGTGAAGTTGGTATTACTTATTTAGCATAACTATTTAAAACCCGTCTAACTTTATGTATTTGAACTTGTTAGACGTTGTTGGAAAGTTTTTTAGAATTTGTAATACTGTTAGTTTATAAGTTATTCAACTTTAAACTTTGTAAATTTACAGCTATAGAATTTTACTTTTAAAATCCATCTAATTTTGCATAATTATTGGACTTGTTAGATATTGTTAGAATTTGTTAGATGATTTGTTTTACAGTTATTTAACTTTATGCAAAGAATAATATTAAGATCTATAATATGCAGAGACTAACTTATGATAGCATTGAATCAGGGGTGGATAGGTAGTTTTTATGTTACAGGGAAAAATGTTAAAAAGGCCACCAAAATAAAAAAAATTGCTCGCGCTGCTCGCATTATTCATATATTCTTATTTTAAAACAATTACTTGTAAAATTGTTAAAAATCGAATGGTGCCAAGGGAAGCCACTGACATTTATACAAGATGAGGGCCCACAGGGAAAATCCCTTTTTCCCTATGGGCCTATCCACCCCTGCATTGAATATTGTGTTATGTTACAGGTTTAAAGAACTATAATAATTAATAATAATGGCTGAAGCAGAGGGTCAGAGGGCTGATATTTTAATTTATTTATAGCAAAACGAGACACCTAAGCTGAATATAAAGGACCTATATTGTATTATTATAACACTACCATAATCTAATTCATAGAATCACAAATCACAATATTTTAATTCTGACCAAATATGTTTAGTGTTTACGGATTTAACAAGGAATTATTACATAATATTATTCATCCTAAACCACTTATTTGTATTATATTACACGTATATTTCGTCCAAATAATATGTTCTATTACGGTGCTCCATGTTTTCGTATAATAATAATAATAATAATAATAATAATAATACTATTGTCTAATAAAGTAATAAACTAATAACTATTAAATAATATAATGATATCATTTGTTAATTATTATTTGCGAAGGTTTTTCATTTCCGCTTACACATTTCATTCGTTTTTAAAATTACATCATAATATAACGATAATACGATATACCCAGTGGCGTTACCCCTCCCCCTTTCGTTTATATATATGGTATATATGGTAATTATGTATTTTAAGCATGTAAAACTGTATAAGTATATGAATATATATTATTTAATAACCCCCCTTCACACATTTCGGGCTACGCCAATGGATATACCACAAAGTTCAAATATATGCAGTCATCAAAACGACACACCCAGAGTATAATATAATATAAAATATGAATATAATTTGAATTTCACAATTTTGGGAATATTCTCTCTGGTAATAATCTCCATGAGAATAATCTTTTGAGATAACCAAATGGTTTTTTTTTTTTTATAATGACGAACAAATATGTCAACATAACTGTACAGTTCTAATGGTAATTTTAACGATATTAATTTAAACCGAGAACCTGCAATAAACAAAATATTTATTTCCGTGTGTGAACTTGTAAATTATAATATTAAAGTTCAATTGGATAATTGAAAATATTTTCTAACAATTTTCTGTCAATGTTTAATAAGTCAGCAAATATAGTTAATAACAGTTATGCAAAGAAAGAAGGTTTTTAAAAAGTTAGCAAAAAAAAAAAAAAATTGATTGAAAAATTAAAAATTGCAAAATAAATCTCTAGCTGTTAATTAAGCATAATAAAGTTTAAAGTTGAATAAATTTAATACAAATCGTGTAACAACGTTCAAACAATGTCTAACAAGTCCAATTGAGCAAAAAGTTAGATGGCTTTTAAAAAGTTATGCTACATGAGTTATGCCAGCTTCTCATATACCTGATGTCGTCGCGTAAAATCGTAACTCCCTTGTTGTCATATTATTATATTATATTTTATTATATAATTTTGAACATTTATTATTCAGAAAATATTTATATTTTAAAAACCAGCACGTATAAATTTCCATAAAAATATAATTTACAAGGATGCGAATTACGAGAAATACGAGTTGTCATTTGTGAATCAAAAGTCGATATTGTATACCGTTATATTTTATTATAAATTATACGCGTAAGAGAAATGGTTAAAAATGTAAAACTGAGAAACGATTTATATTCAGAACAAGACGCGTATGATTAAATTTCCGAGACTTTTCGCGTATATATTTTCAAAAATATTCGCCGAGTCCGCATGAATTAATCGCTCTGCCTACTGCGTGCATACAGGGAGAATGGAAAAATCTCGTCGCATAAACGTCATTTATCGCCGTCGTCGTTACGACGTGTATTTACGAGTACAACAATCATTCTGTACGCGTGACTTACTGCGCGAATCGTGCACACGCGTATACCACTACGACACGACAATTATTGCTATCCGGACGACAAATTGGAGCCGTCGACCGAGTTCCGCAAAAATAATATAAGATCAATAAATGATAATATGGACTATATGAGCCTTAAAAATTCGCAACTGTGTACAATAATATACAATAGAGGTGTATTATACTAGTAATAAGCAAGTGAATCTTGTTACTTTATATCCGGACGTCCGGTTCAGACCGGATGCGGGGCCTTTGTGTAATCTTTATCGACGCGGCATTTTTTTCTTCTTTTTATATAGACCATATTTATAGGTCTCTGGATTTTTACAATAATATTACATTCCGGATTATGTACGCTTAACCGACCGACACAAAAACCGAAATCGGATTTTGCAATTTGGAAACTGATAAGAGTACCTACTGCTGCTATTTACTTAATAATTTTTTTTTGAAAAATCAATTATAATTTTACTTGCGTACAGCACAGGCGAGAATCTGATGTGATGGATAAACGATGAAGAGACAATCATAAATAAAAAAAATTAATAATGCACTTTCGTCGGACGTGTTATATAATATATATTATTGTAAACAATCGTTTTAATCTAATGGGGTTTGTTCTTTGTGTTGACTTGATGTAAACCTTGCAATTTATCATTGCGACAAGCCCGCTGCATACACTATAGCGTGAATTTATTTTTATATTATTCAGTGAAAGGGTTATTTATAAAAAAAAAAAAAAAAAAACATTACATGTTTCTTTGGAGCTTACCTGTCAGTTAAAAAATTCTAAACAAATTCAGAACAGGATTGTATCCCTTAGGCCTTATAATAATCTTACCTGTAGTAATCAAGTGTACGACAAATACGCGACGTACCAACCGTGATCGAAGAAAAATGGCAATAGATTATCCTAAAACAAAATGTAAAATTTTCGTTAATCGATTTTTCAAATAATTTTTTTTTATTTCCTGTTACACTTAATACTCGTATCATTAGCCAATGATAAATAAGTAATAATAATGATAAATCATTACATTCGAAAAAGATTCTGATCGAGATACTGACTGATTGGGGTATTTAGGTGACTCATTTTGGGTGACTCATTTTATTTTTATATTAACTGTAGAGCCTGGTAAATCTAAAATCATGTGTCTTGTCTGATGAACTTGGCTCAAAATCGTTATCACGAATGTAATGACTTATGGCATTCAAATGTTAATCATAATTTTACATTATCCTCTTTACACCTGTATCACTTCCTTTTTTACTTTTCTTTTTTAATTATAATTTTTTAAATAATAATATACTAATATATTAACATTTCAAAATAATGAGGATCATTGTAATTTTTAAATTAAATACACATATTATAATGTATTTCAATTGATTTATGTCTAACGACTAACAACTGTGTAAATGCAAAATGATATATATATATAATTACGTCATTTAGTAAGGTTCAGTCCCGAGTGAAATAAAGACAAATACAAGTGAAATATATTTGTATTAAGTTTATATTGTTATAATATACCTACCTACATTTAATATAACCAACGTGTTATCAAATTATTATTTTTTAATAAATGAAAATTCGCTTTAAATCTTATAGTATTTATTATTTATTTAGTCATAATTCTCTACCTTCAAATTTGTTATTTCTACTTTACATTAATCAAAATATGTATATTGTTATAGAAACAAGCATTCGTTTAAAATTAAGATAACAATTGCGTATAGAATTATCGATAATATATTATTTGAAATATTTTACTTTCTTTCTTGTGGTCTAATAAATATATATTTATTTTGTTTTTAATGTTTGTAAAATTTATTAAATTTTGCAACGATTTTTTATGTAATATAACTGCCACACTAGATTTAACATTTAATATTTAATTACTTAAAACTGTTACTATTATTTGAATTTATTATTTATGTTATTTAATTTTAAATCCATGTTTTGTAAGCATTTCAATATTTCATTAATATTTTGCATTACAGTACTCCAGTTTTGTAACCCATTTCTTAAAATACGAGAAATCTCGTATAAACGCTTCTTGCTTATTGATCTAAGTAATAAACAATATAATTAAATAAATGAAGTTTACGGGTACCAATTCTATGGTATTTCATGTTCGGCCAATCAAATCAATTTTTTCATCAAAATTTAAATATTTTTAAATATTTTATGTAAAAAAACATTTATTTTTCTAACTTAGTTGTGCTTGTGACAATAGTTAAATTAAAAAAATAAAATAATCATCAACTATTTTATAAAATTGGGTTTGTCTAAATCAAATTTAATAAATTAACATGTTTGACAAATTTTTTGTTGTGGGCATCATTTATAGTTGTTGGTGAACACAATTGTAGATTGTGTTGAGCAAGCAACCAGCTAACTGTTTCACTATGAGGAGGTATGAGGTGTTATATATTTAACCTGTTAGAATAATATTTAATTTAGATGAAAAATGTTTGAAATTAATGGTTAATAATTTATTTAATTATCTTAGTTGTGTCAAATGATAAATAAAAAAATGATAAATAACATGAACTATATTATAATATTGTGTTACCTAAATGTATTTTAATAAATTAATATATTTAACAAACTATTAGTTGTGGGCATAATAAAATAAAATGAAATATTAAAACTAAATGACATATGACTTTTTCACACCTCAAGACACTTTAAATTTTCTTTGAAGATATTGACCTCAGTAAACAACTACCTGAACAAAGCATTAGCCAGAGCAAGGCAAATTGTCATCATCCACTTTTATGAGATTAATACCTTATGAATGTTTAGATAAATTGCTAAACACAATTTACACTTATGTTAACCGATGAATTGAATAGGTATTTAATTTTTATATATTTGTATTCCATTAATATATCCTTTTCTTATATGATACATACAATATGTACTTGTGTCGTAATAATAGTCGTCGGTTAACACAATTGTAGATTGTGTTGAGCAAGCAACCAGCTAACTGATTCACTATAACGTTATATTAATTTAGTGATTTTAATAATTTATACTGTTAAAATAATTTAATTTAATTATGGTGAAAAATGTTTGAAATCAATGATTATGTAAAAACATTTATTTTTTTACTTTAGTTGTGTCAATAGCTACATTAAAAATACATTCTTCGCTTCGCTTAGAATCTAAAAAATAAATCAATTATTAACTATATATAATATAAAATCGTGTTAATCTCGATGTATTTTATTAAATTAATTTGTTCGACACATTTTTTGTTTGGGTATCATAAATCAAATTAAAATATTAAAACTAAATGACATTTGAATTTTTCCACATAATATTAATACGTTCATAATTAAATATCCGTTTATACTAAATCTGTTCTGTGATAGCACAGTAAATATTTGTATACCTATGTGTTATTTTTAATTTATATGATCTATTTTATTATATACATGTTATATTAGCTAATATTATTCTACGCATAAAATTCTATCCATAAAAATGGTTGGAAAATTCATCAAAAAAGCTTCTAGGTTCAATGTGGTTTACTGTAGAACACACTTCATATCCTACCTAGTCATATTATATCTGATATCTGGTTAATTGCTCAACACAATCTACAACTGTGATCACTGACAGCTACAATTATGACAGGTACACAAGTATATATATATATATATATATATTTATATATGCCATGGGAGAAATTTATGGATGACAAATATATAAATTTAAATTATTCGATTCACAGTCAATTCAAAAATCTCACAGTCATTTCAAAACAATTCGTATCGTATAATAAATGTGAAATAACTTAAGCAATCCAAGTATTAATTTATATTTCTCCCGTTATTATTACACATTACACACAATAAAAATTACACGGAGTCTCCAATATAATTTAGGTATATATAATATTGCTTTTTTATTAAATTCCAAGAAATTTAAAAAAAAAAATAAAAAACATCTATCTACGTGATAAATTATTAATTTTACTTTAACCTGGTTAAAAATTCGTGCGACACTGTGACGCATCTTATTTCTACAACTTAAAACCATTTTTTACTGCAAAAACGATTTTGTAGATTACGAAATTTTGAAATATCTAAGCAGAGGCTTCATTTCAATTGGATCGAAATTATTAAAATATGAATATTTTAATCTAATCTTCACAATAATTACAATACAATAATTATACATACTTACACAAAGGTAAATTGTATCATATTATAAAATATATAAATTGTTTGGGTTTTACGAAAATAAATCAAAATTATTTTGTTAAAATTTCACAAACATTTCAAATTTATGATAATCTCGTTTTTATTTTTTACATACGACCACATTATGTAATAAATGACACTTGTTATTTTCACAAACGCGTTGGTACGAATACGTGTTTTCGGTGGTCGAGTTGTGCGTTTCAATTTAACTTTTCTGGTGAACGCGACAACCGTCATCGGTTTAAATAATATTTATTATTATAAAACCAAAACGTATCACGCGAAAGGTTTAAATTACGCGTTGTAAAAACTAATATTAACTTGTCAAAAACGTTTTTGCTTTTAACTGTTTATTATATCATTTTACACACATTTATATAATAAATTATTGTAAATATATATTTTATTTTTCGAGAGAAAAGAGGAAAACGAAATCCTATCATCATTACCAGAGCCAATAGACCAAATAATAACCACATAACATTATATTTGAGGAATTTAAAAACCTAAACCGATAAACTTTCCGTTCGAATTTAATTAATAATTTGGTACCTAATCATGATGTTTTGTACACGCTGTGACCATTTGTACCATGATTCATATCATCGTATATATGTGTAATATTGTATAAAGACAATAATTTATCACTTTATGATTTCGGACGCTCAAAAAACAATGTCTAAACGATTGAAAATAAAATTATCGTTATATATTATAATTTTTCGATTTTGTTATTGACTTATATGGAAAATAATAATTAATAATATTATCCCTCGTAAAAGCGAAGAACTACCACGCGTAATAATATAGGTAGAGATAAGAATATAATAAATGCATTTTCAGTTCGTCCGAGTTATAAATTATTTTATTTCTACTGTATTCGACAAAAAATATTTTCTCCTCCTGTTCAAACGTATATTCGTTTGCAAATATTTTAAAAGTGATAGATATCGAGTTCCTCGGAATACTTTAATAATAAATATTTAAATATTTTTCCCATAATATAATGATCGGTGTAATCCATTAGTATAGGCATAAACCACAATTACACAATTTTTTTATTTCTGAGTAATTTATCCGAGAACCTTAGATGTTTCTTTCGGACGCATGGTATAAATATTTATGGTCGACGACTCCCTTCCAATGGCAAGCAATGATTTTTTTTTTAAAAAAAAAAATAATATATTTTATAAAAATCTACATTATTTTACCATAATAATATAATAAATGTAAAAACATTCTGACTTTAACTGTTGATGGAACTTAACCTATAACCATTAACGAGAGAAGCTACTGCAATATAGTATTAATATTTTTAATTCTAAAATTATTATTTTCTCTTTTTTTATATATTATACAATATACATTATATCATTCAGTTGAGTTATAATTTATGAAATTTTTTAAATAATACATTTTGCGAGATATAAAAAAACTTTAAGTATAAAGTTTACATTATTATTGTTATTATATAAAATCCACAGTAACACGGAACGGTACAGAAAAACCCCTCTTATTGGACGTATAATAATAATAATAATAATTCTAGTAAACGTGTACATCATTGTATAATTGATTCGAAAGTTTTATAATTATGAATTACAAAACATTAAAAGTTTTAAACGCGAATAAATTTGAATTTCAACATGTCAAAATTTGTAATATATTTTATATAAACATTACCTAAAGTAACTGTTACTGATATAAAAATTTATTACTATCGTTTATTCGCACGTTTCACGTGAATTTTCTGTTAAATATCAAAAATCGTATTATAATTCGCGTACAAGAATTTAATTTTTAAATATTATTATTATTATTTTAACTTTCGGTGAAACTTTACGACAGAAAAAGTGTAGGTATACGAGAATTCGGGTAATAAGAAATATAATAATAATTTTATATTAGATATTTAATATTTATATTATAATATATAATATAGAATGAATAAATTTTGACGAGCTCGCGTTGAGGCTTATCCGTCTCCGAAATGATTATGCATCGATATTTTCCATCCGAAAGAATAAAAAAAAAAATATGCAAATTACGACCGAATAAGACACTACCGGTAGCAAAAAATAAATTGTGTATATACGTAAAAATGCAAATTAAAAATTAAAATATATATATAACATTTCAAATTATACACGACGCAATATTATTATAAACGATAATAAGAGTATAAAGTTATTCGTGTGTAAAATATTATTATTATGATGATGATTATTATTATTATTATTATTATTATTATTATTATTATTATTATTAT
>JAIUCT010000019.1:6811290-6825614 GCA_021307375.1 Tetraneura akinire | reverse complement strand
TAATAATAATAATAATAATAATAATAATAATAATAATAATAATAATAGTAATAATGATGATGATGATGATGATGATGATGATGATGATGATGTTTAATTTAAGTAATTCTGCACAGGAAAAGTTTTTGGTCGAAAATTCCCTCGTATATTATTATTATTATTATTTTGAAAACAAAACATTTAATTATCTGCTTGTTTCAAAGTTGTATTCTGCATTGTATAGGTGCACATTACACTAGACTATAAATTTATAATTGCACGCGTGTTTTAATATTTTAAACAAAACCAACACGATTTATATCGAACGAAACCGTGTTTTCGTTGTACGCCATTGGGCCACGCATGACAGTCCATTCTCCATTATACAACCATAAGTTAAACAACGCAACATATTTCACAGTTTCATACTGTTGTATTTTTGAATATTAAAATTGTTTTCTAACCACTATTAAAATATGAAATAACCGTGCACAGACGGATAAATAGAGAACGGAAATTTGAATGTCAACTAGAAATATTATATCCCGTTCTCGTGAAAATATATATGGCAAATAATAATATCATGTAGTACTTATGTTATAAATATACAAGATGATTTCGATTATTATTTGATTTTTAAATATTATTCATCTGCAGAATTAACGTTTATTATTTGGATGCAAGTTTTAATTCAAATTGATAGTTTTCAGTATTTTACATCAAAATTAAAATGTCGATAAAATAATGCCGTTTTTTCTTTATTTATCTATTAAAATATTCATCCCTAAAGGATAAATTACTCAAAAGTGCCATTGGTTTGAATAGTATTGTAGCCATAATTTAAATTCAATATTGCACTTAACATCTTAATTAATACTCTTTAATGTAATAAATTAACATTTTGGAAACAACAACTATATAGGTATTAATTATTATTTATTTAAATTTTAAATATAATATTATTATTGTTTATATAATTTTCCGAATATAATAATTACAATAGATTCTTTGAAAACTAAAATACATAAAAAAAAAAAGAAAAAATTGTAGTCGTTTTTAATTTAATAGTCTAAATATTGAAGCCTCGAATAAATCAATAAAATTTAAATAAATTAAACATTTTTTTTTTTTTTTATTTTCAATATTCTGAATATCAATATTTAATTATAATAATGTAATGAAAATAAAAGTATCACGAGAATTTATCTAAATATTAACTAGATACATTATAATATTATTATTTATTAACATAATAATATCAATCTCGGTGTTGTCTAGACTGTGGTTATTAAATTATCTGTAAATCTGTAATCAATGTTGGTAAAACATAACCTAACCTTAACATTTATTTACGACGGCCCGGAGGGAACTATAGTTTTCCATTATCTACTTCCTTCGTGCTATCATTGTTAATTGAAAACAAATTTAATATCTTATAATATGTACACGGGTCGACCCCCTCGGGTAATCACGACAATAAATCTAACATAACAATAATTAAAAGACAGTTTAAACCGACGACATCACACAGGATCTGTTATAATATAATCATTACGTACTCTAATAAAATATACGTACGATAAATAACAACTTCGTTGACTACGAAGAAGAATAATTACAATTTACAATAACCAACGAGTGCACAATACAATAACATCCATCATCATTAATAATATTGTAATTAAAAAACTAATCATTTAATTATTATAATATAACAATATATAAATGAAATTTATCGAGAACGATGCGACGAAGCTTTTTAAAACAAATTTAAAGAAAAATTATATAATAATATGATATACAGGACGATATTGTTATTATTTTAATGTTTTAATTTTTTTTTTATTTTCATTGTTCTCCTAACGCGATAATCACTATGTATACTCGATGATGTTTCACGTAAAATATAAATTGCATAAACATCGAGGACTAGGTAAACGTAAAATTTCGCTTCTTTGTAAATATAGGTACGATATATTTATTTAGTCCCACGAGACAAAACTAATTTACCTCTCATTTGAGTATAAATATCATGCACGTGGACGCAATAACGGATATACTTTGCCATATTTCCATATAATGATAATAATAATAATAAAATATTCGTGTATTTTCGTATGTCCATAAAACATAATACGTATTATACGTAGGTTACTGTACACATCATACCCATTGCCATTACTAGAGGACCAAGACGTGTTTAAAACTTTAACATTATATCGAAACTATGAAACATATAGATCTCGTGTTTCCACCTTTCCTACCAACAACATCAAACTTCGTGAAGTACCTAAAATACAACATCTATCAACGAGTAAAGCAAAAACTACGAATAACCATTGAAATTATATTACACCTTACAACTTTTACTTGTTGGATATTATGCATTAAAAATTAAAATTAATTTTGAATTTCAGTATATTCGTATAATACTTTTTGTTTTTTAACAAACCCGAGAAATAATAATTACTATAATATAGGTACCAGGAGTGACCAAACTGCGGCTCTAGACTTATTTCTATAGGATTAAAAATATTTTGTATGTTTATTATAAGTAGGTATATACAAAATAATCTCAAACAAAACGTGATCTGATGATTAATAATATTATTTATCATTTTATTACTACCTTGATATTTAATCTATAAATAATGATCGAATAAATGGGACATTTTTACGTGTAATGTTAAAATTCCCCTATTAATATGAATACAAATTAAGAAATTTTTTTTTGTTTTGTTTTTCTTGCACTTACACACATTGAAATTTTCTCTGATGTAGCTCGCAAGTCACTTTATGTTGGACACCCCTGTGATATATACAATATTATTTTATCGTTCTTTCAGTAAACCTTGATGCAAAATATAATTTAATAAAAGAAATAACAGTTACATTTTTGCGAAAAACAACTCTCGCTGTTTATCGGATTTATGATATATACTTCTTATTAAATTATATAGGTACCTACTTATTAAATTTGCGTCCTTTAGTTTGTATAAGTATATTAATATAACTTAAACAATAACTAACTATAATATATTTAAACCTATTGATTTTCATCTTAAACCGTATTATCCAATTAATTACTTATTGTAATTAATTTTCTAGTTTGTTTAAGAAATAAACGGTTTGTTACATGTTTAAATATTATATCTGCAGACTCGCAGCCCGCAGGACATAATAATTATTAAAATTACACGTAATTTATTTAAAAATAGGTACGTATTAATGCAAACGAAATTGAAATAATTTAAAGAGAAATATTACAATATCGTTAACAGTATTATGTTAAATAACAAGACGATTACAATTTTGTATGCATTATTTTTATAAAAAATATATTAATTATTATTTCTTTTTGTAATTTATTTAAAACTTCAAATGCAAAGTTCATAAACCCACAGTGGGTTTAAAAAATGAAATAATATAATATAATTAACGGTTTACACGATATGGTACGATATTACGTACTGGTATACTCAAAATTTATTACGAAATTCTATATTAATTGTCTTTATCGCGTGATAATTGTTTTATTATTAAAATTTATGTTACTAATATAAAAATAATGAGCGAGATATTTTTCTAAAATTCGTCGCGCTATAGCGAAGATTCCTAATTAAATTATTGTGAATACAGTCGGAATCATGATGACACGAAAACTACGAATGTTTTTTTTTTTCATTTTTAAAACAGAACGACATTGTTTAAAATCTACAACGTCGTTAAATTTAAGTGCGGTTTAGCACGTAAGTACGTTCTCGAGACCTTTTATATATGTTTCTTATTTCTTACCGCCAAAATATTTCGACATCCGGGGGTTTTTTTTTTTTTGAAAATCCACTTTATACACCTTTGTAATTTATGGTTCAGAAGAAAAAAACAATCGTGAACAATTATTGAAGAAACACGAAAACTTGGAGAAAAACAATAGAAGTTGTAAATCTACTTAAAACACAAAATTTAAATATTCTGATGAACGATATATATATAGTTTACGAATTACGAATAAGACATCACCAAACGTATTTTTAAGATTACAATCATGCGAAAAAAACGAAATATATAATTATTTTCTTAATCATAATCATATACGTACAAATTCATTATTATTATTATTACAATAACTTTAAATACGAAAATATGTCCTGTCGAATATTCGAACTATGTTTATTTATTTCCGTCGTAAACAAGGGCAAAGAGCCTATAACAAAACTCACTTTAACCTAACCTAACCTAACAAACTATACTTTAAAATAATATTATTAACGTCTATAATTTATAAAAATGTTATATTAACGGGGTACCTAATTTCGATACCTGGTTCGGATAATAATATCACGAAAGTATTGCAAATATGATAAGATACCAACCGATATGAATTATATGACGTGTGATAAATCATAATTTAATAAAAAAAAAAAAATATACGTGTAAAAGTGAATTGTGAATTATATTCGTATAATATATCATAAAATCTAATAATTACTCAACGGTATATAATAAATTTAAATAATATATGATATTCTACTGATAACAAAACATTGTGCGATAAAAAAAAAATGTGCCAGTTGGTGTATACTATAAAATAACCGAGAAATTATTGTGTCGTTGAAAAAAAATGTACGTTCTTCCGTCTAACGAATTGATAATTAAAATTTCTGGTTATGATTAGACCGAAATTTAGTTAGTTGTATAATGTCTTCTATTGCGTTAAAATACAATTACACCGTAATACCGGCAATAGAATGAATTATAATTAAAAATTTAAGTTAAGTTAATATTTACAACACTTTACGTTATAATATACGAGTAGTACGAACATATTATGTAATTTTAAATTCGTCTATAATTCTCGTCAACAAATAACATCAAACGACGAGTTGTATATTATTGCTCAGTACGATCAATACTCTCAATACGATAAAATTAAAAAGTATAACAATATCATTTCGGAACGATAATTTATATTTTAATTTAGATATCGAATGTTTTTTAGATATTTTTTATATATTTTTTTTTAATTTGAAATATATTAAAAAAAGAAAAAAGAAAAAAGAAATTATATTTACAATGATGAATCGAACCCGATGTATTTCGAGTATTTTGACTAGACTTCAAAAACGATAGAGAATTTAATATCGACTATATTATTATAATATTGACTTTGTGCATTTTCAATTTGTTTAGCGTTGAAAAAATATTACATTACTTTTGCATTTATACTTTTATATTGCAGATTCGTTTTACTATTATATAAGTATACTACGGGTTATTATTAGAATTCTATCGATTACATAAAATAATATTATATCACGTAGTAAGAATTATATTTCGATATAGGAGCTCCTATATTGAGAATTTATTAAGCTCCTAATCTAAAATAGTAATTTAAAAATAATCATTTAGACGTGTAGACGTCTAAAAGTGAAAAATAGTTCAATATTATATAGCTAGAATATTTTAAAATTCTCAAAATTTCGAAGAAGGAGATGCAACTACAAGTATATCTGCGATTTTATGACTACGACCCTGCAGCAGGCCACTAAAAAAATAATCGGACAATATTTTTCCGATATTGTAAATCCTTGGAAATTTTCACTCCTCGTCACGGACTCGTCAAAAATGTATAGGTACTTTTTGCAGAATAATATTATAGAAACAAAAAAATCTGTATAGATAAGGCGAGTTCGTGATATCTGTCAAATCCATAAGCTATTATTATCGGGAAAACTTCAATACTATTCTAATTATACGCGGACGTCCAAATATTTGAATTCTATCGCCATAATTATTACGTCATCATAATATTACAAATATCGTATAGGCAGGTAAATCGTATAGTCTCCGTGATTGTTTCCCGATCCGCATGTTCTTCGACGCAAACGAAACTTCGAGCAGAATGCGGAATGTAGGTATATACTTTAACGGCGAAATAGTTTGTGCAGACCGTGCACGCAGCCAATCTAAATCGTATATAACACGAAGAAAATCCTACTCCTGAAGCCGGGTCTTGTTTGCATTCGATTACACCTCTCGCGCGTTCGACTGTTTATGTACTGTAATACCCTTGCGCCAATAACTCGAAGAGGAGAAAAAAAAACGCACATTTCTCTTATCCCTTGGACCGTCGAGGCGTATATTATATCGTCTGTCTGAGATGGAATATTTATTTATTGCGCATTTTACCCCGGGAAATAAATTTAATTCGCTCGAATTGCCGTCAAAATCTGCACGTACGGGCGAAAAGAGAAAACGCGCGATAACGCCAAACAATAATAATGATAAAAAATGATATTTTAATATCGATAAATCGCGTGGCCATCATATTATAGGTACCTACCTACCTAATTCGCATCTTTATTCGACTAAAATCGTATCGTTATTATTACCGCGGTTACGATTATTATCGCTTTAAATACGTTCAGTTGTATATTATAAATATCGAATTTATTCCCATTCGCGGTTAAAATTTAGAAAGAAAATCGATTCGTTCAGAATATACTTCCAAAAAAGTCCATAACACGTAATATATAATATAACATTATATTTTTGCAGTAATGCGATTATTGTGTTAAACCCGAATACGACGTGTTTATACGAAAAACGAAAGTTGTTTGATGTGTATATGAAAATCGATAAACAGAACTTAAAAACATATATCGAAATTCGTTTTTATCTTTTTTATCTTTTTTTTTGTACTTTAACTTTTTAACGAATGAAAGGAACTATGTGTGTTTATCTTATCATTATATATATATATATATATAATTATATATATATATATTAGTCGCTCTACATAACAATCGTTTTACTTATTCAATGAACTTTTTTTATTTTTTTTTTTCCCCGACCGTTTGAATAATGAATGTCCACACGGTGTAAAACTTTATAACTATACATATTTTAACTTACGAGTTGCTTATAATCCTTAACAAACTATTGAGTTAAGGTAGTACAATATCATATACATCATTATTGATTATTTAAAATATTAAACTTCTTTAAAAACGCCATCTTAAATTTGTTTATAATAATATATTATCTGATAACAATATTATCTGATATAATATATTTTAATGAAATTTCTATGTTCTACGCGTTTTTAAACACAAATAATATTATTGATAATATCGCTAATTTAATTATGAACATTAAATCCTAACAGACGTTCTTCGACGTTTTCTAGATAAACGAGGAGTTAAATACAAGTATTATATAAAAAGAAGAATCGATTGAAAAAAACATTTACTAATTTTTATACATATTAAAGAAAGATAAAATAAAAACAATATTTTTAAACTTTTACAACACCATAATATATTAATAAATTAACATACCAAAGTAACTCTTACAAATTATTAAATAAAATTGTAAAAATAATATCTGCAAAATTATCGACTCAATTAAAAATATATGTACGAATTTATTTATTTGTTAATTTTATATATTATAATAATAAAAACATATTATTTATGATTTCATATAATTTAAATGTAATTCGTACGGTTAACACGAATATTTTAAAAAATACATAAGAAAACAATTTTTAAAAAAATACTTTTTTTCTGAAAAAAAGACGGATATCAAATAAATCCTCATGGGATTACCAAAGAGTATTATTTACTCGTGTATAGTTCGTATGTTTTGAACATATACCAATCGCCGGTTGAATATCGGTTTAAAGGTACAATTTTTTTTTTTTTTCGTTTTCCTTCTATACAATATACGATGTGGTAAGTCGTAAGTAGTTGTATTACGCCGTATAGATGGAAATTATTTTGTTAGATATATTTTGCCCTATATTTTTCAAAATTAATTTTACTCGAGTACGTCTTGAACGTGATTGGAATACACGACGGTGTAGAATCAATTTATCGTAGAAATGATATTTTATAATTACATATATCGAATTCAAATTTGATAATTTGATAACCGTTGTAAACAATAATAATACCTATAATATATATTTGTACCCATACCGTATTAATAAATATTCGTCGATTGTGAACAAAACGATTTAACTAGTAAATCCGTGCACACTATAGGTAACCTATCAATGGTTAACCGCGATGGTATAAATCTTAACGAGTGTCCGTACATATCGCACGTAAATATATAGTGTAAATTACCATAATTCATATACCTAGATCTTAACAAGTCATACATAGTATGTATATAGGAACCTAAAAAGTGATCGAAAACGTATAGATGAGCGTAGGGAGCGTTTGAAATGTATTATTTCCACGCGGTGTATATTCCGTAAGTGAATAATATTTTTGATTTTAATCACTCTGTATAATGCGTAATGTAAGCATCGCGTATGTTATATAATTAATATTTAACATCAATAATTAAACGTAAATAATAATAATAATAATAATAATAATAATAATAATAATAATCGATGAGACGAAAAAATAAATATGATATAAACTCGACGTGGATTATTCAAATATGTTACGAATGTTTTCATAGGATAACTCGTCCAGTGAAGTAATAATACATAATAAATTCGTTTCTATATTCGTGTTTTTTTTTTTTTTTTTTTGTGCATCGATGTGTACGCTCTCTTGTACGAATATGTATTATATTTTTATATAAATATAATAATTTCCAACTAATTGTTAGTAAACAAAAAAGTTCAATCGGACAGCGTACGAGAAACAATATTGTAAAATAATTACTTCACTTCCATTTGCTAATATTCGGTAAATACGCGAGTGTAATATAATATTCTCTCGTGTATAATACGCGATTTTGTCGATTAATTATTATCGTGGATGCGAAATAAATTCATACCGCGTGTAATATATACAGAGCGATTATCGGAGTAAAAAAAAAAAAAAATAGTATCACGGTTGGTTAAATTCAATTTCTTTTTTCTTTTTTTTTAATACCATTTTTGAAAAGTACCTATATAAAAAATTATTACATCCAAATTGCGATCATCGTAAGTTCAACGTTTACGCCGTATACCTGCGTATAAACAGAACGCGTATCGTTTCGCGGAAAATAACACAAACCCCTCGTACAAATCGAAATTTTCCAATCGTATATCGAATAATATTATTCGCGGTTTTGCTCGCTGTTTAAGCGTTGAAAACGAGGTGAAAATTTTTTTTCCCCCGAAACAATTCGCGTTCGATAAAATAATAGAATTTTTAAAACAATTTAACCACAATTTTTTGCGCGGTATATAAAAAGAGACGATATTACGAGTATTATTATCGTACGTATTACACAGGCATTATATCCAAACAGTTCAAAAGGACTACGGAATTCACAACAGCAGGACGAATGTTTCATCTAATTGTATTAATAATAATAATCATTATTATTAACATCATCCATCATAGTTTACGACGTTTAATTTATTGTTAGAATTAGCAAACAATTATTTTTCCTCCAAAAATAATAAATAAAAAAAAAAAATAATCGCTTTTTTATTTCAAACACATATCAAAATCGAACAAATAATAACAATTTTTTTACAAACGATTGCGCGAATAAAATTAATTTTAAAATTTGTTGAGTAACATAAATATACGTATAAACGGTAAAATTACGTAATAAAATTTAAAATTTATATTTTTCCAATAATATAATATTATATAGGTGTAAGTTTAAAATAATAAAAATGGCTGTAGAATATATTTTAAATTCATTTGTACTTAAACACCTATTATGGGATATAGTGGACAGAAATTTTATGATCGGAATGAAAACAAAATAAAAATCAATGCTTTGTCGTTATACGAACGAGGACGTGGTTTGGATTTTTGACAATTATTTCAAATGATACGGTTCGAATAGAACGGGTTTTCAAATAATAAAATGGTAATCAAACGGCAAATTTAATGGCATGAAATGATTACGCCCTCAAAATACAATAATATAATATTTTACGTAAAATCGATGATAATTAGATGATAAATAGAATTTATTTTAGAAAAATTAAAAAATACAAAATCGAACTCGTGTTATCAATTTATAATGCCGATTCGAATGCGGCGATCGTTTTTCGAGTGATAATACTGAAAAACATAAACCGCAAAATTCTTCGTAAAAAATCCACAATATTAAATCGCGTGTTATTTCAGAATGTTCGTCAGACGAACGAAAATAAATTTTTACTAAAAAACTATAATATTAATTTTGATTTTAATAATATTATGATAATACTCAATATTATACGACGAGTTTCGAACAAAACGTATATACTAAAATTAATTATAACTTGTATATGGTACTTACCTCGTGAAATGCGTGTAGTCCGCGAACGACTGACGCGGTTATATTCGTGTGCATATACAATCCGCCGAGTCCGCGCGAACAATGCGCTACCGCGGTATAATATAGTATGTCCCTGGCGCAAACGCTCAAAGTTCTTAATATTTTTATATACCTATGTAAAGCGAACAGTATAGCAGTGACGTCGCGAACTATACCGCGGTACACGCGATGGAAATCGGTTTAAAAAGTGAAAAAGTATAAATGGACTAACTGACCGAATATACGTGTAGTTAGTAATTTTTTCCACCTCAGAAATAATATCGGACAAGAAAATTTAACGCTGCATAAAAGTAAATTAAAATAAAATATTATATTATATTATTTTTCTATTAACAATAATATTAAATATATTAAATTTGTATCCATTTGATGTATCAAATGAAGATTTAATCAATGTTTCTTCGACAACATTTTAAGATTCAGAATGAAGTCAGGAATGTATTAAATTTACAAGGAAGTCTGCATTTTATATAATACATATAAATGAAAACACATCTGAATAATAAAACCAATCAGATTACCACAATATGGTGCGTGTTTTCGGTAGAAAATGTCATCTTTATTGTTGGTACTTAATTAAAGTTATTTTGTGAATTTCACTACAATGTTTTATCTCATGACGGTATAAAATATAGTAAAATACTAAAAACTGATACGATAAAACGGGTAAAATACGTGGAAAATGTTAACGAAATCAATTTAAATAATTTTATGATAACTAAGTAAAAATATCTTGTAGATAACAACTGAAGATTGATTTAATATTTTCACATTCGTGATTTTGGAAAGTTTGAGTATAAAATTTTGGTGTATTTCATTAAATGTATTATCTGACTGAACGTTGCCCAGAACTGTTCTTTTCGGAAGACACGATTTATCATTCAAATCTTAATTGTGATTCAACAGTATAATATCCATTCATCACCATTATTCTTTTCGCAGAAGTGTCTGCGGTCGGCTTTTCGAAATATCCTTCCACGTTTAAACGACGACGATATTATTATAATATATGATAACGATGATAACGCAGACGTTGAAAGGGGCAAATATATATGTAATTGATAGCCACTATGTTATTCGTCGCGAAAAATTCTCATTTCATCTGGTCGGGTCGGATGTCAGTACAAATATTCGTAACCTATATATAATAATAATAATAATAATATAATTGTAATAATTTTGTAAATTATCGTATATATTATTATTATACACGTCATAGAGCTTGTATTATTTTGGCGAGAGAGAGAGATAATGGCGAAACATTTTTCGTAACGAATTATTATTGCGAATTCGTGTACGCGAACAATTTTCTAGCTAAATACACATCATAAACTATAATAATAATAATAATAATGATAATAATAATGATAATAATAATGATAATAATAATGATAATAATAATACGGTTCGTGAACAAAACAATTGAATCGAACGAACGGCGACATATTGACGTTTGTTATTAATTTATACAATGCGTTATGTAATAATAATTATAATATAACAATTATATTCTTGCACGGGATGAACTTCGGATTTCGCCATATTGTACCATATTTGTAAAATAAATATAAAAAAAAATAAATAAATAAAAAATATTCCATCATCGCGATTTTTATATATCGTGTCGATTCCCGTGCTCTTTCCACAGCCCAACCACGGCATTATGACGCACGGAAGGGCCTTGTCGTCTTGTTTCTTATAATTTTATTTGATATCGAACGTCCAAATACGAAAGAAAGCTTTATTTCGATTAGTTATAATATTATTATTAAAAGGAATTTGTTTTTTCGCATTTCATTTTACGGATGAAAATTCTTTATTTTTACAGTTCGAAACAACACACATTTTTATTATTTTTTGAATATTTTCTATTTATTATAATTTATGATATTGTTATTTGCACGTATAAAATGAGAGCCGATTTTCATCGACTTTATATTTAAATATTAGCGATAAATATAAATATAATATATCTGGTGAGACTAAAAAAAAAAAGTAACGAAGACGAATATCTACGAAAAGGATACAAGTACATAAAATTTGACTTGACTATAAACTTTGACTGGCAAAATTTTATTGTTAATGTTGTGTATTATTACTTATTAGAAATTCGATAATACGATAATTCGGTGGATTATAACTTAGAACAATAATTTTCATCAAAAATCGTACGCGCTCATCGTCGTTAATACAATCGGTCATCGTGTAATAATAATAATAATAATTATAACAATAAACGATATTATTATTTTTAATTACTGAATTGAATCGTGGAAAATAATTATACAATATACATTTTAATTGAACACATAGTATTCGTAATATAGTAATTAATATTTTATTTCCACTTAAAAATAAATTATACCTACGTTTTTTATTTATGTTTTATTTTTTTTAAAGGACGAAAAAAATAATAGAAATAATAAATATGTATAAAAGTTACGCATTTTTATAATTGTGTATCATAATAATATTATATTATAATGTAAAAATAAATAATCAAATATTGTAAATAAAAGTTATAACCATTAATTTAAAAAAAACTTTTTTTTTTTCAACATACACATTTTTTAATATACACTATACAGGTATATTATATTACATATATAAAAAGACTGTTTCTCTTTTTTGAATATTGTTCTTTTAATATTTCATTTTCACAAATGAATTTATGTTACAAGCACTAATAGCAATTAACAATGCCATAATTTCTAATTAGCGTCAAAAATAAAATTTCTTATTTTTTCAAATATAACGGATTATTTTTTTACAGACTTTTCTGTATGTTTTTAATGTAGTTACGCGTTTTATATAATTTATATTAGCCGTATATATTGCGATTCAAAGTTAAAAATTCCGTTTCATTTTCGATTTCATTTTTAATTCCTTGTCGATAATTATTATAATATTACTCTCCATTCGAGTTTTAATATTTGATAATTTTTTTTTTTTTTTTTTTTTTAATAAAAAATATAAATAAGAAAAGTACTCAGTGACATTTAAGTGAAAAGAAAAAATTTAATAATATTTAATCTTTATATATACTCGTAAATACAATATTTTATACGTATTGTCAAAAGAATTATAAATCAATTTGCAAGTATGATTTTTTTATTTATTTTGAAATTCGCTATTCAAATAATTATCACGACGAAAGAAAACGTTGATTAATAATTGTAAAAAAAAAATCTATTCTACATAAAAGTTATGTAAAATTAATTTCCAAAAATATTTATGTATAGAATGGATAATGTTATGTTTTATTGTTAAATTACAAATGTAGAATTTAATTATTTAAACAATGATGTTGCTCTGATAAATCATTATTTTTGGTCAAATTAATAATTTTTAAATGCTTAAAATTTAAATTTTGGTACCTACAGAAATGCAAAAAAAAAAAAAAAAACATTTTAGCTAAATTGAAGATAGAAAGATTTTGATTTTACGTTAAATATGACTAAAATTATTAATATAATACAATTATTATTTTTTTTTTAATTAAAAATTACATTTTTTATACATATTATTTTCTTTTTAATTTTATACATTTTTAATAAAAAAAAAACATTTAATACAAATATTTTTTATTATTCAATAATATTATATTAAGTTTTAAATCTTTTAACCACACGAAAAAACCCTACGATATTGAGTTTGTATTATAATATTGAGATTATCCGTTGAGGGTAGTAAAAATAAATAAAAGAAAATATAAATATATAAATAATTAAAAAACGAATAAAATCGTATTATTGGGTTTTAATAATAATACTATAGAAGTATAAAACATAACATTATATAAATGATAATCGTTTAATTAAATTTTTTTTTTTTTTTTTTTTTTATCCAAAGTACTTAATTTTATACTCAACTATATCATATACATATTTAAATCCCTCTTGAGTGAATATATCATATATTATTCGTGTTTTGAGTGCGTTTCGAAATTATCGCCTTTGTGCGGAAAAATAATAACAATAATCCGTATAATAATATATATTTTTATTTGGATTTCGATTAAAATAAATAAACTCACCGTCGGGAAATTC
>JAIUCT010000019.1:6764310-6811280 GCA_021307375.1 Tetraneura akinire | reverse complement strand
TTATTATTATTATTATTATTATTATTATTATTATTATTATTATTATAACGCGGTGAGTGGTATCAGTTTCAGAGGTACATAGCAATATTATAGATTTTATGCTTGTTCGGAGCACATTAACATTTTAATATAATGGTACAGAGTAGGTGTATATACCTATACTAATAAAATATAATAAAGGTGAATAATACGGATAAAAGGGTTTAAAGAGTTAGGGAATAAAAACGGTGAAAAGCCTCTTTTGTTTGTGATATTTAACCAAAATCACTGAGTAAAGTTCAGCGAATTTGATTATTATATTATACAACGACCTATACGTGTGACATATTCAAACAATATTATGACGTAGGCACGACAAGAACGATACGTTTCTTTTGTTTCGTTATATCACGATCCTTACAGGCGATGAAGTGAATTGTAATATTTTTTAAATATTTCCAAGTATAATGGTAAAACCTACTTGTACGATGGTAACATTAATATTGTTATACAAATTTTTAGGTATAAAAAAATGTCGAATCAATTGAATAACAATAATAATTATTAATTATTATTATTCTGACGGTTTATTTGGTAAAATGTTATCAGTATGTTATTTGTGTATAAACAAAACGTTTATCACTTTGATATTAATATAATAATCATATTATTATTAATTAACGAGGTTTCAAAGTGGTTATAAACTACTATAAGTACCTACATAATATATCTAAATCGAGACTATACACGTCAGAGAAATTCGATATTCTACGATGAGAATACAAATTCATACGTTGTATAGGTACTTACATTGTTCGCCCTACAGTCACGCGAAACCGAAATTATTACCAATGGTATAATATACAATAATAATATACCGCGTTTTGATCAAAAATAATAACTACGTTACCAGTATAATATAGTCGCCGTCCTATATCTGCAGTTTATGCGATACCTAGCACGATATAGTAATTTTTATTGACAATTAATTTACATCAATCACGGTACGCGACGTATCCAAAATAATTAAATCTATAAAACACAAAGATCGGTAATGTTAATTAGTTTATTGATAATTAAAAACAGCAATCTTATACTACCATACGAGTGTTTAGTATGTTTATGAAACGAAACCACGTTTATTATAACCGGTGTTAACGGGTGTAATATACGAGTACACGTAACTGAAAAAAATAAACTATTCATGTGTACATGTGATTGTTTTTATATATTAATATGAACTTTTTAAAAAAATTGAAATTTACGTTTTATTGGTATATTTACCACTAACCGCGTCCATACGGATGTAATTTACTAAATTCACTCGCATATTATTACACTAATCAATGAAAATGTAAGATAATTAAATTGGAATTTATTAAAAAAAAAAAAAATTACCATAGCAGTTTCAATGATAACACGCACATTGTTGATTATGAAATAGTAATCAATGATTATAAGAATATAAATTATAAAATAAATATTAAATCAGGAATTGTATAGGCAATATGTTTTTAAAATTTCAATAATGTAGTAAAATTGCCTACACATGTCACCGTACAACATACTAATAGTAATATTGTAATATTTAGTTAATTAACTAGAGTAGACTAGATGTTTTGTGTTTAGATAATATATTATTAAAGTAATAGATTTAATTAATTATTCATGAATATAATTAATTAGTTAATCAATAATAATTTTAATTATTAAATTACCTATTGTAGCTGATGCAAAAGAAACTATTTATAAACAAATTTTTAAAAATAAATCGAATAATTCGTGGCAATCATTTATTATTAACTGTGTATTTTGAAAGTTTATTCTTGTATATATGGTACCATTGTATAAAAAGCTGACCAGCGTGTTTTTTTTTTCGCGAATAGATCTGAATAATATTGGTTTTATTCCAAATTTTTCGACGTAGAAAAAGGTATAATCTAAAAAAAACTTACAATTCCAATAGAAGAAAAAAACGATTCGGTAAAAAACTTTTGGAGTGCTATTCTACCCAAAATTACATCCGATGACAAAAGAAACAAACAAAAACACAAAGCCTGAAAAAAGAGTTTCTTTTATTATTCTATACTAAAATATTTATAAGTACCTACCTATCTAAACCAAAATATTTCAATACTTATTATTTCAAATATTGCAATATTTGTAAAAATATGTCATTGTATGTCTGCTAAAATATAAAATTTTTATAATTTTAAATTTGAATATATTAATTTTTATAACAGAGTATTCCAACTACATAATAAATAAAAATGAATTATTTGAAACATTATACCTATTCTATAAAATAATGAATCAAAAGAGTTATATTAAAAAAAAAATAATAATAATAATATCAAAAATAATATGAAGTTTTGTGGAGTTCATTGTAAATTAAATTTGTAAAAAAAAAAAAAAAAAAAAAAAAAAAAATACTGACTTGACAAAATTGAAACCTAATGAATATTTTTTTAAATAAAACATCTGCTATAAATTAGGATACCACGTGTCTCGTTTAAACCACGCCTTGTTCATGTTAAAATAGCTTTTGAGATTCTGTCATTAATCCTCAAACGCCACAACGATTGGCGTGTTTGGTAAAATACAGCCGTTATCCATTCCCATAATCGACTTAGCCTCATTAAATATGACTGTTTTATTTAAAATGAAATTATTATCAATAAACACGACTCAAAATTTGCGAATCTCGTTAAAATCTATATTGATTAATTCGTGTTATTTTACGAATATCAATAATATAAAATTATATAATATTATAAATTTATAATAATTGTTAAACGAAAACAATTTTTGTAATTTAATGTGTATTTTTATTTTAAATTATAAATTATTGAATGTAAATGGAGAATGTAATTCTATAAAAATTCGAAATTATTATATTGACCAAAGAAAATACAAATATATAAATACATTTTTATTTTATGCAAGTCCTTAATTTGGATTTTAAACTTTTAACATGTCAATCTAAAAAAAAAAAAAAAAAAAAAAAAAAAAAACTAATAACAGTTAACAATACACGGGTCTGTCGAACCCGAGTCTTAGAATACCTACATAAATTACAAGTAAATAGGACAAAGATAGAATAACAAGGACATAAATAATGAATTCTAATAGAATTCATTTGTGAATCTTTTAGGAAAAACTTTTTATTAAAGTTAACAAGAAATATTGATCATTATTGACTTTGATTATAATAAACGAAACAAAAAAAATATGCTGCAATTTTAATTACGAATTTCCTGAATAATCAAAAGACATTGAAATAACATATTTTAATAATGAATAATATCGGGATCAAAGAAAATAGCTGCTGCAAGAATTCATTCTATTTCAAAATATAAATAGACATTGGACAGACTAAAATAGCTTTCGGGAAAATGATAACAATTTCATTTTATTTTCAAATAAAACGAAACATATAGTTTCATTTATTGTGCAAATATCAATTCTATCTTATCTGGAACTGCATCCATACGTTTCTAAATAATGTTAGTGTACCGAAATATACGTCTTTAATAGTGAACACGCGTAAACGTCATTTTGAATGTACTATAAAATTTACTTTGATGTATTATTTTATATTTAAATTTAAATATAAAATAAACGATAATAATAATATGCGTAAATTTTATTTGTTACCAACATCTGCATAATTTTTAATATTTAAAGTCTGAATTTCAATAATATTTATAAATATTTTGTTAAAAACTACAATTTTTTAGTCCAATATTACATAACCTTAAATAAATTTCTATATAATATAGCACTGTATAATACATTCGAAGAGAGCGGGGAGATTCAATTCACTTAAAATTAGGCAGGTATGAATTAATGTAGTTACATTATTTCTTATTTTTACAGTCTACAATTTTTTATGATGTTTAATCCTATATATAAAAAAAAAAAAAATGTATTACATACGAAAAGAGGACGATGACTGAGAAATATTTTACCCTGGGCTTAATACATACACGAATACGGTACCGATATAGAGATGGGTTTCGCTTGCATATTTAGTGAATAAAAAATATACACAATTACGCGATCCTTTTTCGTCGTAATAAAAAAAACCAAAAAAAAAAAAAAAAACTCAATATTCCGCGTTTGTTTTCTTTATATCAAAATATCGTATTTTTTTTTTTTTTTTTTTAACGAGTTCGATACGATATTATAATATGATACATACAGGTTTAAGTATATATTAATATTATGTTTTTGAACTTTGTATGGATTAACAAACTTTTTATAATTGGACGAATACACTCGGCTGACGTCAAATACGAATTGAATTAATTATGAACAACGGATTTTGACGTTAAAAATATATAAAATATATCACTAATTAAATTATTAAATTTATTAAATTGAAACATTAAAATATGTATACAAGTATACACGGTATTAATTATACGCGTTCGACTTAATTTAAATATATATCTCGAGTTTTAAACGTAAATATTGTTATTATTTCAATTTCAACGGAATTATATAATTAAATCATACAACACAGGTATTCTGTTGGTATGTCCGAGTTTTTGTATGAAACTATATGAACAAAAAGAACAAAAAAAAAAAGTATTCAATTAACATTTCTCCTGCTCAGCGATTCAAAGTCGTATTATTTATAAAATTTATTTTATTTAGTAACGGACCATAGCAGGTAGGTATACGTTTATTCTTGTTTCGGTATTATTATTATTATAATATACAATAATTAAATCCTCAAACGAAAATTCAGTAATATATACGATATTATATAATTTCGAGATGTAATTATTTTTGCTTCTTTTACAGTTTCAGTCGACCGGATCGCATCCAAATTCTACTCTAAACCTATATTATATAGTACGTTAAATATAAATTTATATAATTTCACAAAGTCGTTGGAATATTTTCATAATTTATTATGATTTTCACTTATTGTATCAATATAGAAGAACGCGCGTCACGCACAGAATATGGGCGATGACATAACGATTCGATTCATACGTACAATAATAGTGTGTACTTATACATAATATACGAACACAAAGCGATATTCAGACCTTTTGTCGTCTGTTTGGTAGAAAAATATTATTCAGATATACGTGCCTAGTTATGATAAACGTATACACGAGTGTATATACGTTTAAAATAACTATAATATGTTTGATAAATTGAAATATTTCTACATCTAGCAGAGAAACGTTTTTTTTTTTTTTGTACTTTTTAAATATTTCAAATTCAAATATTGTTATTAATATTTTTTTATTTTTTTATACACAATGCGTATATTATTATAAAGTTTTATATGAGTCACGGAGTTACACAAAAATTGTATGCGAAGCAATAAATTTAACAATATTTTCCCAATTAGTAAAATTTATTGTATTGAATTTTAAAATCTATATATGTATAATATTCATCGTCGTTGCGGTACTTAGCTAATTGTCCCTGGGCGGGGGGAGGAGAATCGACTGAAAATCGTTTTGTCATCCCGATTAGAATTAAAACTAATTTAGTTCTACGGCAATATTATAATATAATTATATACGGTATGGAAATTTAATGTCATGTATTATATAATCTATCATGATTTTTTTCGAATGGTCGCCTAATTGAAACGATAATATATTATAATAACACGATGTATAATATTATAATTTACGAAAAATATAGCAATGAAATCATAAAAACGACTCGTTACAATATTACAATTTACAATAATAATAATAATAAATAATATATTATACGAAAAATAATTTTAATTCAAAATCATTGAGATAACAAAATAGGTCGTGCGTTAAATAATACATGACGTGTACAAAAGGAACATCGAAATCATATTATTAAAAATAAAACATGAAACGTGTACGTTTGCCAACCGCTGCGATCTGCGAACGCTTGGTCATCAGTCATCACCAAAATAATCATACCTAATAATATATTATTATAATATTATATTATATTATATTATATTATATTATATTATATAGGATGTCTCGTTATATTCGTCCCGGTATACGTAATTATATTTTTTTATATTAGGTTTATAATTAAACATTTAATATTTAATTTTAGTATTTTTTTTAAGTATTTTTCTCTTCGCCGAGATATAATATTGAAAATTATAACGCTTTTATAATAATCTCCAAGAGATAGTTTTATCCATTTTGTAAACTTGATTTTACTCAAACTTTTAGTTTTCATTAAATATAATATAATACACTATAATATATATTATATCAATGTAATATTATAGACTTTTAAAAGTAGTTTAGACGACAAAATGAGATAGTGAATAATATGCAGCTGTATACCTCATTACCGAACTTTTGCGACTAAATATTTTAAACTTTAAAATTGTCGTAAATGGTACATACCATATACACGTATACCTATAACACACTCTAGAATATTTCGGTGAAATGAAAATTTTTAGTTTTAAAAAAAATCAAAAAGATAAAAAACGATTTTAATCGTGTACAATGAAAAAAAAAAGAGAGAAATCGAAATATAAATTTAAAAATCGAATCGAGACAATGATCGCATTAACAGGATCTAGTTCGCTCATGTGTGTGCGCACACATTCGTGTGATTACAATAACCACACGTACGTTATACGGGATGTGTACGTTACTACGTTGGGAAATTAAATTTAGCAGTTGACTAACGACATATAATATAAATTTTATTTTGGAACTTCTAACGATGAAATTTCGTTAAATCGATTAGTATTATTATAAATTGTCATTAGAGCGATGGAGTCGTTTAAAATCAATAATTACCGCGTTTAATTTGTATTTTCTTCCAACGCTATCGATATTCGAAAATCATCGTAGTTTTTAGTTTTTTACGATTAATTTTCTTGTTTGATCGCTCGATTAAATCTTTTTTCACGTATGTGGTCTGCAGGTTAACGAACTCTCGGAATAAATATTACATATCCGTGTGCAGACATCAATAATAATTAACAATTCAAAGCCGGATTGAATTATTAATAATATTATAATTTATTCATAATTTCCGTGTTTTTATATGAATATTTATTGCACTGTACGATTTGGCATTGTAATTGTAAATGTGATTTTTTAATTTTCTGCAAATAAACCAATCGTTATTTTTATGTCTTTTAATTATTTTTCCAATTTTCATTTTCACAAAATGTCGGTCGCTTTAGCTACTTTACGACACGCGTCCGTCAATGAAAATAAAAAATTGAAATAATTCAATGAAATAATAGAATTTACACAACGTTTAACGAGACACGGCAACTATATTACGTGTATATTATATTCGTTCACAATATCGTTAAACGTGGTAACCTCGGTGAAGAATAAAATTATCCCGGTAAGACGCGTACGAGTTAACAAAAATGACCCCGTATACCAGTACCACGGTAATAATAAACGTAATAATATTATATTAATACTCACCGGACTGGCGTGAAACTATCGCAACTATAATATTATAATTTGAAATGCGTCCGGTAGTTTTAGTCGCGTTTTAGATACACGACCCGCCGAGAAGGAACGTAACGATGTATTGAACATAATCGCGAAAACGAGAAATAATGCACATAATATGACCTGCATCGGCGAAAAATAAAATAACGATTACGCGACGGCGTTCTGTCGTTTCTGAGTTTGTTTGTTTTTTTCTTTTCTACAATAAAATGTTCCAAGTCTCTATAGGTATTTCGGTAAAATTTCGCACGTTCCGACCGACCTCGAAAAGGGCGAATATTTTTAGCTCTACCTTTGAAAAATCTGACGGCGAACGGACATAAAAAAAAAAAAAAAAAAAAAAAAATGGTCGTTTTTTTATTTTTCAAATCGTTTTTCGCGTTTGTACGGTTCAAAAGGAAATTATTATTTTTATAGCGATTTGAAAATAAAAACAATCCGTTTGTCGTTCGGATAATCGCGTTTTGCGTGAGAGAATTATTATAAAAATTGTATACCCGTTTTAGTTTTACTGCGACGGGTAAAAAAAAATATCTACACGTTGAAAATTATATAAATATATTATCGTCTTTGACTATTAACTCCTACTCGTATGATTTGATAATCACGTTATCATTATTCATTATATCAATAAATTATCGTTGATAACAACATTACTATCGAAATATCGAATATACACCGTATATCTAATTATAATATAATATTACGAATAAGTTTTACGTTCTCACTGTCAAGACGAAGTAAGACTATAACTTATAATAACTGATCTGCACGGTATAGCGAACAACTATAAATTAATATTAATATAATCGATTGCGGTTATCGGGTTATGTATATTAGATTATTAGATAATCCGAGCTCGGAACCTGACGCATTTGCATTGTAGAATATAATAAATCGGCTATAATTATAACATGCAAATTTATTTTGTGTTATTTGCTTTAAATTAAAATTTAGACGTTTTTAGCACACGTTTAAACATGTTTTTTTCTTCAAACGTACATTATCAACTTTCCCCCCCCTCTCTTATTTAGTAATTACGATCAAAATTTGTTAATATATAAATAATAATTTTAAATATTTTTATTTATTTTATAAATTTAACGGGCTTAGGCCCAAATTACAAACGTAGTGTATACAAATAACAAATTATAGCTAAATAACAAAAAATATAAAAAATTATAAACATGAAAAAGGAAGAATGTGTCAAGGTTGAACTGTCTCGTGCATCGAGTTAGGTTAGGTTAAAACCGTGAATAAACTATTGTCACGTCACGCGAGCTCACGTTCTATCACGTTGACACGATGTCACGTTTAGAAATACATTAGGTACTGTCATATTGTACTGTTTGTCACATCACAGCACGAGTATTTAGTCAGTTATCTACAGTGTAAGAGAAAATACCGGTGATAGAAAATAATTACTTTACCTTACTTTACTTTTTAATATTTATTTTTTACTTATTATTTTAGAAAATAATTTTCTAAAACCCGAGTGTTTTGTTAAAAAAGAAAATGGATTGTGAAAGCTCATCGAGTTCAATTGAAAAAGAAGAATTGAAAACTAGAGAGACGAAAAAAAGAGCAATATTACTGACAGGATGAGCGGAAACTCTAAAATTAATGTACTGAAAGAAAGACGAGGAGTCAATTTTACCACCAGTAAGATTCTCTAGGAACAATAGGTCAATTGGTGATAAGGAGGCCGACGATCAGCCAAAGATAATAGAATCATAGAAACGAGAAGAATATGATAGATATAATTTAACTTAAAACTGATAAAGATGATAAATTATTACGCCGAACTCGTTAAATTTGTTGGCTGTAAACCACAGATTGAAGATTCCAAAGAACAGAACCATACTCAAGAATGGGCGGACAGAAAAAATCCTTTAAGTATCTAGAAAGTTTAAATTCCATAGAGATTATTTTTATGAAACCTAACACTTTAATAACTTTGCAGGTGACACGGTTTACATGCTCATTAGGGCTTAATGAGGGGAAAAAAGAGGAAGCCAAGATCACATAACACACATTTTCAACGGAGACAAGAAGTTAATTGAGTAATTGAACTTACGAAGGAAACGGCATTCGACAGAAGGACACGCACAAGACGCTAAATACAAAACATTTTTTCAAAGATAATTGTATTATCATCCATAAATATTATATTGCTCGAATCAACGATAACATAATTTTAATATACGTATGGGTATATATTAATGTTAAAAAATTATTAGTCTCTCGAATCCTTGTAAAAATAACATTGTTTTAAATTATTATTAATATCATAATAATAGTGTACATTACTATTAATATATTTTCCTTTTACCATCGTCCATATAAGCGGTATATTATGTAATATATTATAAAGTCCTAGAGACTCAGAACATAATATGATTTCAAATTAATTTTAATATGACAGGTAACTCGTAATGAATATCCACCGTGTATCTGACGTGTGCCAGTCGTTGCATAATTGATATGATAACAATTATATTATTATTATTATTATTATTATTATTACGAGTACATAATATAACATATTATTATGAAACTAATAATATAGTAACCCATTAATAATAATAATAATAATAATAATAATAATAATAAATAATAATAATTATATTCTCATCGTATCGTTAAAAGTATAATAATCATTGCAATTAACGAAATCCATTTTTTTCGTACACATTATAAAGAATTAATGGTAACAATTTATTAATGTACAATTATTTCTACTAGCTTTTAATTAAATTAAAATAAATGAATAACGCGTAATAAACTATCGTCACGAACGAAATAAATGTTAATTAGGTATAGTCCCATAACTCACTACACTTTGGTGGAGACATGCGGTAATTTAAATTATTTCACCGCATGATAAATCAACCGTCTACGATAAATTTACAGCTTCCAAGATATGAAAAATTTTCATAATATTTTTCACTATTATTTATATCAAAAAAATATTTCTCGTCACCATATAAATTCTGTTATAAATACGTTTTTAATAAAATAAAAATAAAAATATTATATATTATAATATTTAGAAAATTTGATAATTACAAAAAAAAAAAAAAATTAACATTGTCTTTTATCAAAATAATCACATTATAATAATATCGCATCGTTATTACTCTGTGTGCTGTACAGTTCTGTAGTAATTAAAATAGTAATTATACTAATATTTGTATAATATATTATGGTATTTTCCATTGTTATTCCCATTGTTATTTAAAATATTAAACATTTTTTATGAACTTTAATTATTCGTAGAAAACAAAATACCATTCTTTTATCAGAGCGGTGTTTTATACTGACGAAAATTGGTGATATGTCTAAATAAAATTCGTGATAAATATAATATTATATCAATATTTTATTATATTGTGATATATTATTATATATTATTAATTTATTATAAATCTCAGATTAAGGATATAAATAAATAAAAAAAATACATTTTTCTTAATAACATACTCGTATACAGACGTAGAACAAAATGTGTAGGTTGCTTTGATCTAAGATTATAGGTGATGTTATTATAGAAGATGCACTAATTATTATTATTTTTTAATTTTAAACACAATGAACAAACGTAAAAATAAGTCGCATAAAAGACGTTAACAAATAACAATTATGTACAATGTACTTGATTAATTAATGCCACGAATTGATACTTTGATATTGTACTTAAGTAAGTAAGTTATTATGGAAACTCGTGTTAATACTACAGCACGTTTATTATAAATTTATAATACTATTAGTACAACAAGCCGTTATTTTAATCGTTTTTGATTGATGCGTGAACTATTTCAGAAAAATAATTAGTTTCATGATAATATATTTGTTTAGTAATTTTACGGTATTTCCGGTCGAAAAAGTTGGGAAGATACGCTGTAAATGACGTGAAATTTCCTAAGTATTTCAAAGAAGAAAATAAGCCGCTTACGTCTTAGCTAAAGTTAAAAAGCAAGACGTATCTTAATGTACGTATTATGAGTATACGCATATATAAGATCTATGGTTTCGTGCAATAAAGGGCTAACGTCACATTTTGATGAAATTTAGCATTTTGGAAAAATACCATTTTAAAAATATTATTTTTATTCTTTCATATTGTGTTTTGTGTTCAAATACGTCGGCTGGTCTCGAATTAACCGTTTATAAACACAATCATATTATTTATTTTTCATTTTTTCCCGAACGTATGGCTTTTCTGATAACACCTACGTGATATAGCCACAGAATATTATTTTAAATCGTATAATAATTGTACGAGTTTTAAGTCACGTACCAAAGTTTTCCGGTTTCGTCGGGACGACAAACACGTTAAAAGATTTAAGACGAGACAATAATATATTATTGTACAATCGTGTCGCGAGTATTCGAGCCATCAGTTTTTTTTGGCACGAAATTACGCGACTCGGGATCCAAAACAATTCCAATTGTTTCATCGTGTTTGCCCGCGAGATGACTTGACATTTCGCTGTAGTTTCTGTATGTGTATGCGCGTGTAGGTCATCGCTTTGAGGGTCGATGGATCGATATTTTCCACGAAGTTACGGTGGCGGCCTACCTTGGAAAAAAACAATAATTAAAAAAATAAAATAAAATACGCGCAAAATATAATTCGTTGTATGTTATACGATAATAATTAATAATCGACTAGCAAAATTATTACGCTAAAATGATAAATGTTAAAAAGATAAAAATAAATTAATAATTATATCTTATCGATGAGAACCGTTTCTATACGCGTTATTGTCGGATATTATGATGTAAAAAGAATAGTTGTATATAATGTGAAATTATATTTCAAAGAGTCGACCGAATAAAATATATTATGGAAAGTATAATCATTTGCGAAAAAAAAATATTCCGAACGAATACTTATAAAAATTTATAAATATAAACAACAGCATAGGTATTGTTTTCCTACCACGTCATAAACAAATTTATTAAAAAATTTAAAAATATGTGCTAAATAAAGTACTTTATATACACATGAAATTCTTAATCGGAACGTACCCGATTTGTGGTGATTGGACCACTCTAGTGGTTATAATAGCTATATCCGAATCGAAACATTGTAAAAAATAAAATTATAACACACTATTATGTGATAACGCGTTTTCGGTGACGTAATTATTGATATGTGCGCATATTTATTATCGTTTTAACTATAATCATTTTAAAAAAGCTACGAAGAACGCGGTTATTAACAGTTAACACTGTATATAAATATTAAATACTATAACTATATACTCTTTAAAGTGTAGCACGGTCCGAAAATCGTTTTCTAAATCGGTTCGACGTTCACGCCGTGGGGCGATTTTAATTTAAAAAAAATATACGAAGAAAAAAATTTTATCGTCGAGGTAAGGTTAGTTTTCAAACTTCTTATTTTCATTTATTTTTATTGCACACTATCCACCCTTAGCCAAAACTCCGAAATGGTATAATGGCCAAATAATTGGACGCCTTTCAGGGAGTGTTGGCGATCCGAATGCGTTTTACGAAGGTTTCCGCGCGAGACCGCGACCCGTGACGGGAAAAGATTTAATGTACAATTTACTACTTAGACGCTTATTTCTCTATAGCTTTATATCTAATTTCATATAAGACCACGCTATATTATGTTCCTCGCACGAATCGTAAAATATATCGTGAGCTTTTTTCAGCGTTTGTTTGGCGATATCTGTTATATTTATATCTACCGGATAGATTTCAAGCCGACGGTTGGTCGTGGTAGTAGAAGAAAAATACGCATTTCACACAAAACAACGATTTTATACATTTTCCACGGATATTGTATTTTCCTTTGTGGTAACGTCGGTGCCTATTATAATAATTTATACATGATGTATTATGGTTGTACCTATATAATATGAAAAAATTTAAACGTAATACCGCATACACGGTAACACGGCTAAAGCAAATGGTTTAAACTTAAACTATACGTTCGCAACGACGACGTAGTATATAATTTAATTTTAATTGTACGCCAAGGAGGATTATAATATTATAAAACTCTCATTAAATGTGCTTGCAGATAATGTACCGTTCTTAACACTGTTACAAAAGAAATATTATTACGTTTCTTAGGAAAATTATAAAACTATAAATTAGAATATTTAAGTATTACATACCAAAAAATATTTATTAATAATGTTTCAGAAAAATGATTGAAAGACTACGTGAACTTAACACGATGAAAAATTTTCGAATTTTATATAAATTGGAATCTAGAACTAATCTGTGAGGCCAATATTGTTTTACCAAAAAAAAATAAAAAAAAAAAATGTTTTATAATAATTGAATTGTTTTATTTTGGTTTATAGATAGTTCGACGATTTCAAAATTTATCAGTTACCTATATAGAGAGATACTTCTCGTATATAATTTATTAATTACAAAATCGTGAATATATTTTTTATAATACCGAATGTGCTTTACTTAATAATAAAACATCCTGAGTGCACAAAAATTTCAAACAAAAATCATATTTCAGCACTATAATATAATATAATTTATTATTTTCTTTCTTTATTTGTGACCGTTTATTATTTAGATTGTTCAAAAATTTATTTCAATCTACCATATTAATTATTACTATAGGTGATTTTTTGTCCATCTGAAATAAAGGGATTTCCATTAAAAAAAAAAAAAACCACGTCGATGAATAATAATCCAAAAACCATTTGAACACGAGTCCATTGTCCAAATTTCTAAAAATCTGATTTCGCGCGTGTGACGTTTCTCAAATGGCCATTTGACATCAAAAAGCTTTTAAACTCATAATATTATCGAAGGTCGTTTTCGATCGCGACCTGGTGGTATAACATCATGTTACGCAGACGTCCAATATTAACACCAAATTCGAGTGTATAAGTTTAATATTTTGTAGAATATTAACAAAGTCATTTTAATATTTTATACAAAAAGATGTATTGTACATATATTATAGAACGTATTCCTACTTAATCACGATATTATCATAATATGATGATAGATTATTCGATGAAAATATAAAATAGATTTTAATAATATCTTCATTAAACACAGTAATAAACCATTTAGAAAATTGTATTCAAATAGGTAAAATTTACGAATACAAATTTAATGAAATTACAAATTAATCGAAGAAAAAGTTATTTTTTTTTCAATTTCAGTGATTGCAATACCGCACGAATTACGTAAAAGTATTAAATATATCAAATTTTAACTATATAACTGTAACCCGAATATTGTAATTGTAAAACAATGTTTTAAAATAATAAAATACAAGGCGAAGTTAGATATATTTATATAAAAATATCATAATTTTTTTTTTTAAGAAAAATATAACAAAATTACGTATACGTCAAAAAATACAGGGTTTTTGTAGTCATTTCAAATCATTTATAATGCATTATTTTTTAGAATTTTATTATATAGTTTCAACGAAATACAACATCCAAACTCCGAATTCGTATTAGCGTTGTTCATCGTATTATTATTATTTCATATTATTTTCATATGCAACGTATACAAATGAATAAAACAATTTTTCTCTTTTAAATATTATAATGATTCGAAATAATTGCTATTGAAAACATCCGTAATTTATGAAAATAAATTAATTCAAAATAAATATTTTAATATTATTCTTGATAAAATTGATATTATTACAATTATTATAAAATTCCAAATTTTTTTTAACATAATAATATATAATATGTATTATGTAAAATACTTAGGCGTCCGTTCGATAAGCAGATTAAAAATCATAGTATGAAATTATACATTTTTTTTAAACGATTTTCGCATTTCGCTTAAAATCGTATTTGGCAGAAATCTATTTCAATTCATAATATATAAAACACAATTTTTCTGGCTATAATTTCCACTCAATCGTTGAAAATTATACGAGTACTTATATTACATATATTATAATTTTGATAAAAAAAAAATATACTTACATTATTATTTTTGTACTAGTCTTAATAATATGTGAATGATCGAGTACTGGTAAACTCTTGTATATACGAATGCTCAAGTCCGCAAGTCCCGCACTTAGTGTACACTAACCGCGAGTACTGAAATTAATCGAGCATACGAGGTTTTTTCCCTTAACTTAACTTAACCTAACCTAACCTAAACTAACCGTAGACCCGGTAAAACGTTATACCTGTCCGACTCGAAACACATGAATTATATCGTGCAATATGTTACCCCATGTAAGAGTAATGTTTGTATAGCGCAAGCAATATAATACAAAAACCCACACCCATACACACTAATGCCCCGAAACGCATGAATTTTCCCCCGTCTGCATTCGGGTTCGCACAAAAGATGCGAAAATCTGAGAATCCCGTCCGAATAAAGTTTCATGCGGATGCGATATACCTGTACGCAATTTCAACAAACTCTATACGTAAAATACGTTCAATGTTCGGCGAAAAATTGAATTGAAAACAAATCGATGCTGGTAAATATTTATTTTAATAAAATATTATTTTGATTTAATTTCCGAAACATACCTAAACTCTATACACATTATTACAATATTATTATTATAATGGAAAGAAAAATACCGAAAAATTATTCTTCGGAAGAACTGAAACGGTCGTTTTCTTATGTAAATTCAAAACGCGTATTATAATATTAATAAAATATTTAAATTAATTGAATTTACCTATATTAAAATGTACCTATACAGGTTTGTGTTTATAACAAAGATAATACGGAAAATAAATAAATAAATGTAAATTGGATATACGAAAATTAAAATTAAATTAATAATTAGGTATATTAATATTATAATCATTTTAAAATATGCATATTTTATATTATAATAATATAATCATATTTAGCCACCGCCGAGTAAAACAAATTTCTCTGTGCTTTCCATAATAACTATAAATATAATGTTTGAAATTAAACTTAAGAACAATCGGAATATAACGCAAAATCCGTGCTTTAATTATTATTGTTACTATATAAAGTATTATTATTGAACAAATAATAATTACACGTAATCATGAATATAAAGCGTTTAACCAAGCCTTGATTATATTAATATAATTATGTGTGATTAGGTAATAAAAGTTTAGAAGTTGAAGGTTGTTTGTTCAAAATAATAATGAAGGCTTGGTTAAACGCTTTATATTCATGATTACGTGTAAGATTTATATGACGTTTAAACGTAAAAACATATTTTTAGTAAATTAATAAATTTCATTTCGTGTAAATAACTCTTATTACAAGTTTCATAATAGTTACAATATTCTATCGTGTTTATCATTCCAAAAAACTTTTCCTATTTCGTATTTTTAAAAATTACCTATGCATTGATAATGCGTATTGATAAGGTCACGCATTACTTAATGTCTATTAATGTATAAAATATTTGCCTTAATTTCTAATGTTATTCGCAGAATCAAAAATTGTAAGTCTTTAAATTTAATATTACTCAAGTTTCTTTAATATTGTAATTGTATAAAAATATAATGTTTCAACGTATTTACAACACTGTCCACTTAGGGTGACTAGTAGAAAAAATAATCGTTTTATGGAATAAAAGATTTTTCTACGTTTCTACTAAATGGTGGCAAATTCCGCTTCTTTTTTTTTAATTAAGACGAAATGTATTATATAAATAATTCTAAACTGCTTTGAAAGCGGTTTTAAAATTTCGTATCGACTAAATTATTAACCATTAAACTATACAATTATAATATATTATATGGCATTGTAGTACGAAATTTCAAAACTTGCAAAACCATTTTAGATGCTTGTTAAGTTATTACTAACATCAAGTGTAAATAAAAAGCGAAAAACATAACAATTTCGTAATGATAAAAAATGAAAATTAGAAAATTCGTCTTTTAGTAATTGGATTTTTATAGATATTGTTGTTAACATCAGGAGAGCAGAAATAGGAAGTAGTTAATATTATCCGAATTCAATACACATTTTTTTTTATATTAAAACCATATACGAACTGTTCGAATAAAGTTCATAACATTCTATTTTGAATTAAAATAAATGAAACAAAATTATATAAAACTCATTCAATGTATAAACGCATGAGAAAATAGAAAAATTAATTATTGATTATTAACTTCGTTAAATTTTCAAATACGAAGTTGAATTAAAAAAAAATAAAATAAAATAATTACTTAACCTATATTTATGATAATTAATAACTTCCAACATTATTGTACGATAAATCATATCATAATATTAATTTCGACGTATTAATATATCACTAAAAACTTATAAAACCGTTTTGTTCATTAACCGGATAAATAATGCTATTAAATAAAGCGAATTTCCTTTAATTGGCGTCTTTAGTTTTATGATCAACAGACTAAACGTAATATGTCTTTATTAATACACGACACCGTTAAATGTGAAACGTTATATTATTGTATAGAAATCGAATTTTGTGCAGAATTTTGCAGTTACTCGGTTATAGTTGTTTATAATTGCATATTATATTATAATGTGGACTAATAAAAATGTAATTGTGTTGTATTGAACTGATTGATAAACGTATTTTTTTTTAATTAATCAAACAAATTATTCGTGTTATCGTTACAAATATACAGAAAAGCACGTAACAAAACAAAATGTCGTATATTATTACGTTTTACGTTGTGAATGAACTTGCAAGAGAAATTAGAAATTATAGATTGCATTTGAATTTTATAGAACAAAATAGACGAGAAGACGTCACCGTTTTTGTTAATATCGATGGTGATGATATTCGCCTAGATATTTTCCAAGAACCAAGAACATATCACTTAGAACCACTCACTAAATGGTCTAAATGGTCTAAGAATAACGAAATCGTTACATATCAAAAAAATAAAGTATAAATTCGTATAATAATAACGTAATAATATTACACGCGATTTACTTGTCTGTCTGTGAACTGAATGTGTATTTTAATCCCTTCGTGCACATTGTACGGCACAAATTGAAAAACTTAATCATTTTGATATAATGTACTTCCATCTAGCGGTAAAATTATGATTTAGATTTAAAATACAATCGTACTAACAGAATACGCAACAATTTATTATAAAATACCATAATAATAATAATAATAATAATGATTATTATTAGGTTGTATTATTTATATAATTGTTATAATAATTTGTTAATTTGTTATAATATCGATAGGACAATTATACGGAGCAACATATTAAAAATAAATTTTACTCTATTTTTCTTTGAACTGCAAAAATGAAAGGTTTATCGTTTTAAGTAGGTATATCGTTATAATTTTTAATATATTTATATTAATATTTATATATACACAAAATAATATAATTATAAACTATAACCACGGTCAAATGTGTAAAAATGGAAAATGACGTCATTGACCGAGAATCGTCATTACCCTAAAAATTGGAAAACGTTAACATTTTATGCACAATACCAATGTGATGGCAATGTCTAATAATATTAACTTGAACAATTCAAGTTGAATAAAAGTAATTATTTATTTATAACTTATATAAGTTTATAATTATAAGCAATCACATACCAATTAGTCGTGAAACTTGGTTGAAGTGAATATGTTTTATAATTAATATGAATAAAATATGAATATCAAACTATTATCATATATAGACCATTAAACCGAGGATTTCATTAAAATATATATAACTGCGGAACTAATTAAGTACCTATAACAACACGACAAAAAAAAAAAAAAAAAATCGCCAGAATCTATTCAACTGTCAACTCAAAATGATTTAATAATTTAAATAAATTAAAAACATTAACTTGCTATACTACTATACTATGATGTAAAATAATATCGTGTTAACGTATAACATATATTTTATTGTCGTTCGAATTGTTTTCAAAGTTGTTAAATTTTTAAATGTCTCATTTTGTTCTCTATAATATTGAATGAAATTATCAATTATGGGTTTTACAGTCTGAAAATTTAAAAGTAGTATGACTATAGGTATATCTTGACTTAATTTCAAAATATTTCAAAAATTATAATTCCTGATTTTTCCTTAATCGTAGTTGTTTAAGGTTTAAATTTCTAATTAAATGTAAAAAACAAAATATGAAACACGGAGTTTTATTATTTTATAAAATGAGAAAGAACTCATTTTTCATAGTATATATTTAAAAGACCTTTGCTTGTATAAAATTAATATTTATTAATGTATAAAAGACATGTTGCAGGATTATTGCAACTATGTATTTTACAAATTTTAATTCGATCGAAAAATTGAAAGGAAATATTATGAATAATTTTTTTTTTTTATCAACAAATCAATCCTTAGAATTATAATATTTAAAACATTTTTTTATAGCATCAATGTATTATATATATCATGGATGTACATATTTTCATAATGTTGTTTGACGTATATTTTATGTTGATATTCATTAAAATCGATATTTTATTAAAGAACTTGTTTATCTGTTTGCGAAGTGTCTACAATAACCAATAAACGACTTTTATCAATTGAGCAAAACACCATACATAATGATATTAATATTTCCTTAGAATTTTTTGTTTGATCCAGCATACCAGTAAACCTTTTCTTAGCGTCCTCCGTCGTATACTTGAGCTCATAATTTATTCCATCAATTAATACTTATTCAATAAAGTAAAAATTTTTAGAAATTTAATTTTTAAATTTTAAAAATTTCAGTTATGTTATGTTTAACTATCAAACTCTGAGAAATTACTAAATTATAATTTACCATTATCCTTTTCACGGCTGTATCCAATATTTTAAAACATTTATGAGTGTTTCACACAAAATACCAACTAACAGGACTGTAAGACGTATTATTATACACTCGTAATATTATAAAATAAATTATTTATTATTTATTTTATTAAAGTTTAATAGCACATTACATTATGATATTAACCATAATAATATAGTCGACGCCAAAGTAAAAATAAATACTATCTATATAAACAACGTTTTTCTTATATTTTAACATTCTTATGGTAACCATTTTTTCTTAAAATATGAAATTTGCAATTGTTGAAGATATTATAATATAATAATATTATATATTCTTAATCATATTTCATTTGCATATACATGTAATCGAAATTCAACATTTCATTTTGTGTGCATTACGTTTATATACGTACTTATGTAAAAAGAGACTGATAGTGAATCGACCGACAGTCAATATTACAATCACTTCAATCGGAATTATTTTTATAACTTCATGATTATATTTTATACGATTTGTCGTTTGCATTATTAAATGCAAATATATGCATTATTATTAAATGTTAATTTGGTTGTCGGTCAAATTTCCGTGTCGGTATATTGGTTGTCGGTCGAATGTCCTGCAGATCTCATATAAAAATATCGAACTTGTATAATAGAAAGTCTATTTAAAATAAACCGGCAGATTTGTATAAAATCTCACATACTATACTGTAAGACATCTGGCTACATGCCTACAATTTTAAAAACAAAATATTATGTTTTGTTTTAAAGTTGTATTATAATATATCATACAACTTTAGAGCACGTCATAGTACGTTTGGATGTTATATTAGAAATCCTTGGGAATATTGCGAGTTATGCTTACGATTTACACACATTTTACATTCGTATACGTATTATATAAATACAGTTATTGAAATAACTAAAATAAATTCAGGGACTAATATACATAAAAATATTATGTAATATTATTTAAAAAAGCACACATAATACACAAACATATGACATAATTATTGTATATTATTACTGTAATAGCATAATTTTCTTTTAAAATATCTCTGTCTATTCTCTATTCTATATCTTGTAATTTGTAATTTGTATAAACCTCTTTCTGATTTACTTCAATAATTATTATTCTTAAATCTTAACCTTCACATCGGATATATTATATATGTTTTTGTATTTATAATATAATATAATAGTATCATCGTTCCTCACAATATATCTTTGATTATAAAAAATTGTCATTGTCCATATTAGAATTATGAAAATTGTGCAAAACGAGTCAAACCAATACGTATTTCGATACAATTACGTATACTCGTATACTCGTATTATACTTATTACACTTCTTAAAAAAAATACACATATATTATGTAAAATATTGTCAGAAAATTTGTGTTAGTCAAATGTGATTTCGAATTTTATTTTGTTTTGAAACCCAGTTAAACAGATATGGCAAATTTACGGTAACGTTCTGATATTATATAAGATCATAAAATATGATGTTCTTAATGTACTAAAAAAAAAAAAAATGTCATATCTATCCATAATAGTACCCATGAAAGTTGCACATTTAAGTTTTATAAAAAAAACAAAAAATCCATTTCTAAAATTGAAATTGGAAGTATTAGAAAAAAAGTATATTTTTATATACTTCATCAAACTAACCAAAAAATTTCGTATATATAAAAGTTTAAGTATAGTATTAAGAAAAAAAATTGCGCGGGAGTCCACTTGTAAGCTGTACATTTAAGTTTCATATAAATACAAACAATAATTACCACTTTAGAAAAAAAAAATGTATATTATTAGAAAAAGGATTATATTTTTATAAACTACATAAACCTAACCGAGAAATTTTGTATAAAAAAAGTTTAATTATAGTATTTCGAAAAAAAAAATTTTGGGCAGGGATAGTCTTATAAGTTGCACTTTTAAGTTTACTATAAATACTAAAAAAATTTCCACCCTGGATAATACGAATTAAATTTTTTAGAAAAGAAATTTATTTTTTATATACTTCATTAAACTAACCAAAAAATTTCATAAATAAAACGTTTAAGTATAGAATCTCAAAAAAAATTTGCGCAGGGGTCCCTCTATAAATTACGTTCTTTATTATTATAAGAGTATAAAATATAATTTCAATCCGTAGAAAATACATAGAAGTGATAGAAGTAAAATTTATTTTTAATATATTAGATTAGAAGTACTGTTATACTGCGTAGGTGCCTATATAAAAAATTTAAAATATCTAATTTAAAACAAATTCCGCTGTGGTTCCTTTTTAAATTGCGTTTTTAATTTTTATACGAGTACAAAAAAAAAAATTCTCACTATAGAAAATTCAAAAATTACATTATTTATTGTACTATATAATTTATTTAAATATAACCCAAATCCACAAAAAATTTACTTTTATTTAAGCAAATATTACAACTGTAGGTACTTGTTTAGTCAATCGTATGACGAAAACATACGTCAATGAAAAAGTATATGAAAAACTCACGGGAAAAGTGATCCGTCGTGTGTGACGTCCTGATTTCTCTGGTGATATCTGGTCCTGTACTAAACAACCACCTGTTCTTACTATAAAAGTCCAATTCATCCTTGCCGTAGTCCACCTCGTTCTCTTCATTATTCGCTCACCAATCGTGTGCTGATTAGAAATCAACGTATTCAAACAAAGCGTCTATTTAAATTACCAAATAAAACCCAAATCCGCAAAAAATTACTTTTATTTAAAAGTTTTATTTGCTCATAAAAACCTCTGCCAGAAATGGGTATAATGAATTTCCCATTGCTGTTCCTTTTGTTTGTTCGTAAAATTTTCCGATATACGTTTTGATTCGTGCATAAGTTTGTTAAACTTAATAGTTTGTCGATTTTGTGGTCTTTAATTTTCAATTCTATCCGTCAGGTTTTTAAGAAATTTATTGTGATGTTAATTGGAATACTTGGGAATAACGCCACCACATCGAAAGAAATTAACCTGTCATTTTATTTTTTTGCTATCTTTTTATATCCACCAGTTTTTCCACTAATGTTATATTATTTTTTACTAACAAACTGTCAAATTTTTTGAACGATGAAAAAGTTTTTATTAAAGATTTTGCTAATTTATAGATGTAAACAGTGCTTGATTTGAGGGGGGACGCGGGGGGACGGAGTACCTCTTCTATTTTTTATTTTTTTGAGCGTACCCCTACTAATTATTAAATCCCCTATGATATTACATGTACTTAAGCATATTAGGGAGGACGTTAATTTTTTTGAAAGTCTGATAGTCCCCCTTCTTTTTTTTCTTCAAATCAAACACTGGATGTAAAGGTATTAATATTGGATAATATTGGTCTCATGCTATCTCCTGGTTTGTAGATTTTTGGTAAACCATATAGTTTGACAATTGTGGATTTTGAACTTCAACAGAGAACTTATTTTATTCTTCGATTTTAGATTCTGAGCGAAGCGAAGAATGTATTGGTTTTACAATGATGTGGGTCTTTTTTTTTTTTTTTTTTTTTTTTTTTGTTTTTTTTTTTTTAAGTATGAAGACACTTTTACTACCCGAAATAATGCTCCGATTTTCACGAGTGTTGTATATTTTCGATTGCAAATCGGATGTAGTTTGTACTTTATTAAGGTCATTTTTCGAATTTCCCAAAATTGACCTCATGTCACACAGAAAAAGGACGAAAAAATAAAGAAAAAAATTCATTTTTCCTTCGACGAATTTGATTCATCGGATAAATTTGTTTATAATAGTAACCATAGTGATAATATAAATATTATTGTTACTAATAGCAACCAAAGTAATAATATTATTATTGTTACTAATAGCAACCAAAATAATATTATTGTAACTAATAGCAACCGCCAACCATCTATATAAACAGAAATTTCCATCGTAAATCTTATAATATTTCTTTGAGCACCTCCCTGGGGTTGATCATATATTCATATCGCAGATCATAGATTATTGATCAAAGGCTAAGGTCTATAATGAGAATTAACGAACCATTCGGTTATATATACATAATATTGTTAGGTGATTTTTTCCAATTCTCTAGAATTAGCTAGAGGGCAAATTGAAGAAAAAGTTTATTTGTATTTTTCATGAAAACTGAAATTTCGACGAATTCGGTTTCAATATTTTACGATAACTTAGGCAATTTTGAAGTTAAAGACTTAAAATTTTTATTGGGTATTTACATAAGTTACCATATATTAATATGTGGTAAAATTTTGGTACCGTGTTACGTTCATTTTTCTACAAAATATTGGACTTTGAATATTTCGTAAAATTCTCCCTTATACGTATATAATGTTTGATAAAATTGGCAATTTTTGGCATAAAGGTCTGATAATTTTACTGAAGTATTTTTTTTATTTACATAAAAATCCCTAGTCTCAATGTTTTTTATAGCTGTTTAAATTTGATATTCTTAGTACATCGAAAATGTTATGAAAAAAAATGACGAAAAAACGGCATTATATGACGGAACTTCGCTCAGAATCGTTTTTTCGAATGAAATGGTTTTCCATTGCATTCAAATTATAATTAAAATTAAACACTATGATTGCACACCTGTATCCCTTCCCTTGCTTTTTTAATTTTAAATTGTTTATAGGTCTTGGTGCATTCTTTAATCATTTTATTTAATAGATTCTTTTTTAGCTAGATATATTGTCCTGTACTAATCAATTTTATCTTTTTTCTGTATAGTCTTTTTTATAATATGTATGGATTAAAATTTTTTACATTCATACAGAATATAAATGCCCATAAAATCCATAAATAAGACAACTAAATAGGTACCCAAATCTGATAGTACTTGCTCAGAATCGTTTTTCAAATTATCATTGCATTTAAATTCCAATCAAAATTTAACACTATCCTTTTTAGACCTGTATCGTCCATCGCAGTATGAATTTTGAATAGAATGATATTATATCTGAAAAATGATTTTGAACAAAGTTCTGTCATTAAGGGAACTCGTTTAGGGATTTTTATGGGCATCTCTATTGAACTTAGAGACTTGAAAATTTTATTCGGTGTTATAATGTATCTACTTATTAATATATGTGATAAAATTTTGGAACTCTTACGTAGTTACATTGAAATATAAATATAAATCAGTATATAATATTTATATAATTTTGAATAAAAATGTAAAAATTTTATTCAATACATACGAGTATAATATCCGACTGAACTATACGCTCAGAATCTTTTTCGAATGTAATGGTTTATCATTGCATTCAAATTTTAATCAAAATTCAACACTATCTTTTTGCATCTGTATCCCTTCCACAACACTATTAGCTGTTTTTAATATTATGTACTAGTTATTTCTATTATGACGTGACTATATTATTATGGTTTACCATAACAATCTATACGTCAACATAGTAGTTACCAAATTTAGATTTCTTCATCTATCTATATCGTAAAATAAATAATGGATCACAATATTGATGTTATACCTTATACAACTCTTATTAGAAACTGGAAAAAAAAATATTCTAAATTAACTCTTCGATACTCATTATATACAGAGGCTAAGATTTATCCAGATAAAAAATTATTTATCATTTATCTTATCTAGAAAAAAATTTCCATTCATCTGAACTCTGAGTGTTATCTAAGAATCTAAGATAAAATTTGTGTTTATCTAATTTAATTCATATAGATAAAAATTTTACAGTTCTTTTTGAAAATATAAAATACAATTTCTATTTTCCAAATTAATATTTTCTTTATGAAATAGGTAGGTAATTAAAATTAATGTAATGTAATATATACGTATAATGGATTTACGTAATATACGTTATAACCTTATAACTATTTCATGAAAATATCATATTCTTTAAAAAAATATTTGTTTTTAATTAATTAATAAATAATAATATTCTAGGTTTTTAGTTGATAGTTTTTATAAAAAAAAAAAAAAAAAAAAAAAAATTATTTGTTTTTAATAGATAAAAGAATACTTAACATTGATTCAAAATTAAAATTTGATGTAACGAATTAGACATTTTTTTTTTTTAATATTATTATTATTAATGTAGAATCACTGTTATTTTTTACTCGATAATAATTACATTTTCTTTTCTCCGTCACAATCTGTTAGATGTTTCGTTGTTTCGATATTCCACAATATCAGTAAAAAATGTTTATACGATTAAAATATATTATGATATTCATTGTTTTTATACATTAATGACGAATCACGAGATGTTTTATATTTAAATTACGATTCGCACGGATTGCAATAAATCATATTTTAATGTTAAAATACTTTTGTTCTTTGGTCGGTTGGCGATCTTTAAATAATAATATTACAAAATTGAAAATTACAAAGAGTTTCTCGACGAACGTTTACTCCGATATCGTGACGATTGCTTGAGCGACTCCCGTTGGCAACGACTTCGTTTTTGTTTTGCACACACGGCCGCAAAAATACGTCCTAGAAAACACGTAGATCCGAGAAAACAAATAAGGGAACACAATGAACACAATAAACTCGCTAGAAATTAACAAAAAAACAAAAAACCATTCCAACGCGCAATATCATAATATCATAAATATGATAAAGTTCTTTCTTCCGTCGGCGAATCCCTGCGCGACGCTCGTACCGAACGTCTCTAAAAATAACGAGAGCCTAACGTGAATAATATTTATATATAACTGCACGCGAGCAAGGCGAACGGCCACAGACGCGAGTCGTTACGACTGTGACGGACGTCGCGTTAAAATAACGTTATTATTATTATACCGCTGTTGTCGCACAGTCCGGTCGGTGCCGTTACCGCGGTCGCGCGTCTGCACAGCAGTTTCGCGTCGTCTTTGTGTGTATTTGTTTGTATTCGTCTTTTGTAGTATTTACTACAGATCGTGTGTCGTTAGATCGTCGTTTCGATTTTTCGCCCGCAGAATTTTTCGCCCTGGTCGCCGTCCGTGTGCAATATACGAGTACGTTTCACGCGTTGATTATTATTATTATTATTATTATTATTATAATAAACCAAGGTATAATATATTATTATTGCGACATCGCTTCGACAGGGACGACATGAGACCACCGATCGAAGAGGAAATCGAAGCCGCCGAGGTGGAAGTGGCCGACAGCCAACAGGCTGCGTTCGTTTTGGTCTCGACCAGATTGGCCGGAAACGCGGTTATCCGTGTAGTGAATCGGTGTAATGATGCTCAGGAGAGCAATAACTTGGGTAAGCGCGCGAATATAATAACGTTAAAATTTAAAATTTAAAATTATCCATAATATTACTCATACCTCGGTATAATACCAACGGGTCGACGAGGTTTGTTCAACGGTGACGTTGGATATAAATACATAATATTATGATCGGATAATCGATTATCGCGCAAGACAGTTAATATAATATTATACTTATCCAGTCGTATAAGATTATGCATGCGATAAACGTTGTAGATAAATCGTACCCAGACTCAAACATTATAATTCATTCCATCTGACGATGTTCGGTTAGAAGGACCTACGTTAGGATACTGTGGATTAAGTTATGACGGTGGAATAAACGCGACCTCCGCTCCGTACTCGTACAAAAACGAAAATAATAAAAAAAATACTTGTGTAAATAATATTTCTCGTATAGAAGAACAATAATATTTCCCAGATAGAGTATCATTATTATCATATTATATCATTTTAATTGGTATGATTACTAATTATTAATTAATGTCCTCAAAAATATGGCCGCTCAACATCGCGTTTTCTCGGCGAAATTATTAATATTATAATAAACTGTATAAAAACGAATATTATACCATTGAGTAGTGTAATATTCTTTTGCGCGTAATTTCCTCCTCGCTTTCACCTTTTCCGACGTAATAATAAATTGTTATCGCAACATTAATAAAATAAGAATAATGTGCATATCAACGCGAGAACGCGAGACTACAACAGAACTGTGAAATGTTTTTTTTTTTTTCATCTAAATATCGCCGTCGAGACTCAAAAGAAAGTGTTACGATTTCCGCCGTCATAATAATAATAATTATAATAATTAAATAACATACAAGGTGTAATCGCGCCATTGTTGTTTGTATTTTCTTATTATATTCTCAAACCTCGGTTACCCGGTTTACGTACGGTCGATTTGGTATCGAAATTTCGTACGTTTTATTTTAATATTCAAACCTAGTTAGAAATAACTGAATGTTAACGAAAGAAAAACGAAAAATTATACAAAAACTAAAAAAGCTTGAAAAACGCAAATGGACGTATAGGAAGACACGGAATAATAATAATACATTATAATTTATAATGTTAAAACCGCGGTCGTGATATTTCTTAACCGCAACACGCGTAAATATTATACCTAGGTAATATATATATATATATATATATAGGAATAAAATAATGTAATATATTAAGTACTTTATAATACGATGCGTGTGTAAACACGTAATACGCTTTATTGTTTTGTCATTCCGGTTTTTTGCGCCGAATGATATTATGCACCATATATGGGTGATGGACATTGAAACGAACGAGCACGGAAAGATATTAAATCCATCGTAACAATGACCTTGAACGATCTACATCTGGACTTCCTGCAAATAATAACAATAATAACGTATGCCCGATTACGTATACAATATTCAACTTCGCGAATCGTGATGGACCGAAATAAACATTCGTTCCGGGAAAAAACGTCCCCCCGCATCGTCGAGAATAAAAATCCAACCGAAATAATATAATATTACGTCCAATTCTTTGATTTATTTGAATTTTTTGTATTATAGACTTATCGGATTGTCAACTGATGCAGATTCCTGATGCCATTTATTTGCTTATGCAAAACACTCATCTAGTCACGTGCGATTTGTCGAACAATGTGATTTCAAAATTGCCGATAAAATTTACCGAACGATTTTCGAGTATTACAGGCGAGTATATAATAATATAATAATATTAATAGTAACAACACGTGTTTTACATTGTTATTTTTAGCAAGCGAACATACTAAATCAATCACACCTTAGATAATTTAGTCGAATTCGTTGTATTATTAATATACCTTATATAACCTTTAAATCGCTCATTACAACTGCTGCGATGAACGAAAGATATCACGCGTTTTCTTTCTCTTAACCACTCTTTAAATCGAATGCCAATCTTGCCAACATTTTTATTCTAACCTAACCTTACACAGTTGACAGATTTCAGCATCATTGGTTATTAATTATTTACTGATATTCGATGCGTTTTGGAATTCGTAGTTTCTTAATTGCATGTACCTAAATAGAAAGTAAAATATACTTGACCTGCGAAAAATTGTGTAATAGGTGTATAAAAATAAACAGTTCCATAATATTCCCTCATCATCCCTAAACGTCATCAGCATTCATTTGTGGAGTGCCGTTTTGTTTAATATTTTGTCCCATAACTCTGTCCACGCGTTTTCCTTCTATTCCCTGCAACTTGCCATTTCGTTCAGCCAGTAGAAATCGATAGGCGGTATTAAACCACCATCATGTTTATGGTTCAATATAATGCATTACAATGCTTTATACTTTTACAACTTTACTTCTTTACGGAATCTTAATTACGCATTTATTAATACTGAAAATTATAATCATTATATAATTAAAGATAATTCATATTATAAATGTATTATTCCATTTGATATGCATTTCTACAATATTCGTTTAATTGGATCATATTAATATCTTTAAAAAAAAATTAATCGAAATGAAAGATGATATATTCCTATTAAATTTATAAATAATTATTGCTCTCGTTATAATTTAAAATTCATATGCCTCACATCGTATGTACGAGTATATCATTCACGAAAAGCTTCTAGAATATTCTGACCCCTAATTTAAAGATTGAAAATTGAAACTACCCTCGGAATTCGACGAATCAAATTTTTCGAGCGAATACCCAATAACAAAATAAGAGTTAGGTAATATTTTGTTACATTAACGAACAATCAAAATAATATGGTCAATAATAAAAACGATTAACACGAGACCTTAGACATTTTTATAGTTTTGTCATGAAGTGTTGTTCGAGGTCAAAGACCTTTTTCTCCAAGACAATACAATATAGAGATGCTAATATTGGAATATACAGATATAGAATCCATAAACGTTATGAGCCAAATCAAAGGTCTTTGAAACGGCGCGTGAAACAAAAATGTCGAACAAACGTTAAATGTTCACTACTGCCAACAATAATATTGTACGCGTAAAAATATATATTTTAATTTATGCGTACGGAATAAATACATTTTTTTTAATTTTTCGTATTATAATTTGATTAAAAAAATCTTGCTCGCTAACGAAGGGTGATGATTTGTTTAAAACGATTCGTATTTTTCTTTTTTCATCACGTTTTATATAATTATTGTTTTATCAAGCATTACTGTAATATTTATCGACATAATTAGCCAACTCTAGATTTGTAGTGACGATTTTTAAATCAAATCCGAACACGTTTCTAACATCTTACCCAAGTAAAAAGCAAACGTCATATTTATAATTTATTTATATTATGTTACATTTCATTATTATATTTTATATGTTGATAATATGCTTTAATTCTGTAATCAATCAATCACAATTTTACGAGTCCAATAAAATTCATTTTGAATGAATATCTTAAGACATATAGTAATTCAATCAATAAATGTATTAAAAGAAATTCCGGCAAACTTGAAAAATTAACGCAAATTCTGTGACTTAACCTCATATTTTAACAATTATATTGGCACTGGCTTAGTGGCTTACGATGTATTTTATTAATAATTACCCCTGAAGTGAGCAAAATTTAATCCGTATAGTAATATTATATTAAAGGAATAAAATGCTAATATTTTAATTTTCCATAATATTAATTCTAAGTTTCCACGTTAACAGTCAATATTTTTTAACTTTCTTTTATTTGATGGTTTATAAAAATAATAATTTTCATAGATATTTATTTCCTTATTTTCTGGGCGACTTAAATATTTAACTTTTGCTGTGCTGTGCGCACATGTCACATACAAAGGATATAATATGCATCTAGGTGATGCATTAATTTATAGTTCAGTTTCAGTTGTTTACACGTACCTACCTAATAATAATTATAATTTATTCATTTAACATTGATTGATTAATTAATTTTTTTTCTCATTTCTCTTCTAGAATTGAATTTGTCTCATAATCAAATCAGTATACTCCCAGATCAACTGTCCGAGATGAAAAGTCTACAAAAATTGAACATTTCGTACAACTCATTCGTCGAATTACCAGAATCGGTAGCACGTTTACCACAATTGATTACGTTGATTGCCAACAATAATTTTATCATTGGTTAGTTCTTTTAATATATTATTATTTAATTTACGATTTCTATACTAAACTAAGTATAGTTTTAGGTCAAATTATTGATAATTAATAGATTTAACTTTTATTATCAAATTATACATCTTTTGTTTTAGATGGTTCAATTATCAATTCCATTATATATTTTTCATGTTTCTGAAATACCATAATTAATATTTATTTTAATTAGACAAAACAAATTTGTTATATATTTATTTAACATTTCTTGTTTTATTATTAATCTATAGACAACGCGGAAAGTTTAAAACAATATATTATTTACCACATATAATAGTCAAAATAGTTGAAAATTTTAGTTACATTAAATTATAAGATATCTTAAATTGTTGAAATATTTTGAGAAAATTAAAAGAAGCTTTAAGAAAACATTTTATCAACTCTAAAATTGGAATTTTTTGAATTAAATTGTTTGTTATATCAAGGCCGTAACTGACGGGGGGGTCCAGGGGTCCGGACCCCTCCCGAAATTTTTCCAAAATCTATATTTTTTAATATTAAATAAATTATTAAAAATTTACTAACCCAATAGTACTTTTATTATTATTATTAAATGTTATATTATAAAATAAAAGGAATTATATTTCAGAATACTTGTATTTTATGTCAACGGAGAAAATCTAATAATATTTACTTCAGTAAAATTTTCAAACCATAAAATCCAAAACTGCCAATTTTATCAAACATTATATACATAAAAACGAGAATTTTATGAAATTTCAAAGTCCTATATTTTGTGGAAAAATTAACGTAACAGTTTCAATATTACACCACATATATATAGTAGCTACGTGAACACTCAATAAAATTTTCAAGTCTCTAACTTCAAAATAGCCCGAGTTAACATGTGAAATATTGAAATTAAATTCGTCGAAATTTCAGTTTTCGTGAAAAATGACGTTTCCGTCATTTTTCTACCGTTTAGGGTCAACTTTGATAAATTCGAAAAATTACCTAAATAATATACCAATTACATCTACTTTCCAACCGGAAACATATAATTCTATTTGTGAAAATCGGAACATTATTTCGGGTAGTAAAAGTGTCTTCAGACTAAAAAAAAAAAAAAAAAAAAATACACACATTGTAAAACCAATACATTCTTCGCTTCGCTCAAAATCTAAAATTGGACCCCCCCCGAAAATTTTTCTCAGTTACGGCCTTGTGTTATATATAAAAAAAAAAAAGAATGTGTTTTAGTCTTTGGAACACAATTTCGTCATAAAAATTAAAAAGCAATCAGATTTCATCCTATATAACGCGACTTATAATCACAACAAATAAGATGATGTAATAATGAAATTATTAAAAGTTAAAGAATCGCTGTTATATTTTCAACTACTAATAATTTGATATAGTATAAATATGTACAGCATCGTATATTTACGGATAACGTAAGATAAATTGACCTTGCCTTTTTCCGAAACGATATTTTTTGATTGATAAAATTATCTTTTACTTATATCCGTTCTTCTTGGGTCAATTTAACATTTTGCCAATACATATATCTTCCTTCATGACCACATCCCAAATACTCCGCTTACATAAGTACAGATATGGTGTTACAACGTGCGTATAACCATCATAATAATATTATTGTGAACGCATTTGTGAATTGCAGACATAGACGTGAGGACGTTAAAATTGTGTCTGAAGCATTTGAAAGAAGTCGATCTCACGGAAAATCCTCTCAACGCTTCTACGGTGGACGCGTTCGAACAGGAATTGCCATTCAGGGTACAGTTCACGCCGCCCAGCGACGACGACTGGCGAGATTTAGATAATTAAACCAAATTAAACGACCAAAAAAAAAAAAAAAAAAACGTTTGTCAATACAGAAATATATTTTTTCTTTTCTTTTTTTTTTTTTTCATTTTTTAATTAGCTAATAAAATGTTTTTATTCATTTTTATCGTTATTTTTTTTTTTTTTTCATTTTTTACATATTATTATTATTATATAGTTGAACAGTTGCACGTTCGCTCCGAAATAACAATTTAAAATAATAGTATTACATAAAATAAATTGGGTCCCTACCCACACATATATCACTGCAATTATTATGCCATCGTATTTTTTATACATACATAAATATCAATAAATAATATAATATATATACAATACATATTATATATTATATTAAATTATAATATAATTATATTACATTTTTATATTATTATTATTATTATTATTATGTTTTTGTATTTACATTAATATATCGAAAGTCATATTATATAGTATTACTTTTTTACAAGCGTAACGAATAAAAATTAATTATACAATAATAATTCTAAATAAGAGTGATTTGTTTTTGTTTTTTTTTTTTTTTTTTTTTTTGTTTTTCATTTCTCACGTAGTAAATAATATAGATATAATATAGATTAATATTAAAACTATTTATTATAATATAGTTAAATTTACATAATATATATATATATATATATATAAATGTATTACATTACATAAAATGACGAACGAAAAAAAAAAAAAAAAAAATTTAATAAAATAATAATTTGTTATAATTTTTTTGAAAACGCGTGTCTGTCACGCGCACGAAATACATGAAATATTTTCAAACACATTAAAATAAAGTGTAATAGTATTATGGAGGTATTATTATATAGAAACTTCTTATAGAAGATTGAATATTATAATAAAACTCTTCGACTATTGTCTATACATTTTTTTATTTTTTTTTCTGTAAATCCTCTCGCATCTTTGCAAATATCGAACGATCGAATTGTCTTTTGTCGAAAATTAAACTAAGTGCCTAACAAAAAATTTTTTATTAACGTCCCGATCTCTTTCCATCGATCACTGATCACTCTCGCTTTCTCTCTCCCCCGTGTCGTATCTATTATAGTCCATTTTCTCTCTTTCCGAGTGTGTGTAGTGTGTGTACGAATGTGTAAAATATGTATATCGTGTATATGGTTGTGTGTGTGTTGACAAAATGTAAATATTTATAAATGTATCATAACCAGAAAAAAAAAAGTGGCGTTCGTTTAAATTTATTTCTAAATGTACCTATATAATATAAACATAAAATAACATTATCATCGTGGACACAGAAACTTCTTAATAATTACGACACGGACATAACTGATCGCGCATATATTTATAATAATATTATACTATACGAGACAACAGTACGCGGACAGTCGATTTTTAATTTTTATTATCAATAACACATTTAATATAACATATTTATAATATTTTGTATTGTTTATTGTTAAACATCGCGTTCGGATATTTTAAATGGCGAACGAATTAAACGGACGAAATTGTTACCGCGATTACAATATAATTTCTGCAGAAAACGAAGATCGCGTTTATGTTGAATTCGTTATTATTATTATAATAATACATAATATATTATAATATTCAGGTCAATATAAAAACAACAAAACAATTTGCTAAATTAAGTTAACGAATGACTAGAAATCTATTTTTCATTTATACAATATTAATAATAATAATTTGCATTTACCCATTTTTTTTTTTTTTTTTTTTTTTTTTTTTTTTAATTTCATATTATTATTATTATTATTATTTTTATTTTTATTATTATTTAATAATAGTCTGTCGAAAACGTACAACTATATTGATAATTATTATTATTATTATTATAAAAATCTACAGCGCTCGTTTCGAGGAGTGTTTAATTTTATTTTATAGTTTCTAATCTCTCACGTTGACGCACGAAACCGCGTGATACCCCTAATAACAATTTGAATCGTACCTATTCGGGGCATATTACAAACATAACGTGACATTGTTTTAGGTTAAACATTAAATAATTATTATTACACATTACATTCCGTTTGACTATTAAATATCGATACAGAGGCACAATGCGATTTCGTTGTTTTCACGTAAGCATAATAATAATAACAATAACAATAATAATAATAACAATAATAATAATAATAATAATAATAATAATAATAATAAAAATAATTATAATAATAAAACGCGTATTATAATATCATATTGTAATAACGCGTGTACAATATTGTATTATCATCTTAACGACATAATATAATTATTGGATTGAAAATCACGCGTTGATATATTATCATATAATTATTGTATCGTTTGATAAACGTAATTTAATATAATATAAAAAATAATATACACATTATAATAATAATATCGTAACAACAAAGTATTTTAATTACGTGATGTGTAACGTTTGCCACCCCCGTCCCCGTGGAATTATGGTATTAAAGAGACGGAAAAAATTTGATATTTTTTTTTTTTTTTTAATTATTATATTTTATATTCTTCTTCTTTTTCCCAAAAAACCGACCCGTCTTTCTTCTTCTCGCGTACACTGCGAGCAGTGTACTCATACGAAGTATATAAAGAAATACACATTTTACTATACATAATAATAGTCTAGAAATAATAATGAAAAAAAAAAGAAAAAAAAAGCACAGCACAATATTATATTATGAACGTATAATTTAATTACTATTTATTTATATTATTATACCTCTTCGAAGAGATAGTAATATAACATGAATTGTTTTTAATTGTTTTTCGCGCTATGCAAAAATATCATATATCATATTATAATATTATTAATTTTTTATATAGGACGTATTATTTTTTTCATAACACCGTGATATTTTTTGTCGTAGAACCGTAATAAAAAAAAAAAATAATAATAATAATAATTATATAAATATAGAATAAAATAATAAAATTCATATATCATGTTCTTATACGTTATTATAGTAATATACAGTATATGACAATCGTATAATAATATAATAATAAAAAAAAAAAATATTATTACATCCGAAATGTATAGCCGAGACTCGTCTCGACGGATACCCCGATGATTTCATCGCCGAAACGAATAGTTTTGAAAAAAAAAAAACGACGATCATAATAATATTTATTATAATATATATATATATTATAATTATTATCGTTCTGACGAATCATCAGTCGCCGCACGCTTATCCAACATAATAATAATATAATGGGTATATATTTGTCTATATAATAATATTATATAAAATTAAAAGAAAATGTAACTATTATATAAGAATTTACAATAAAAATACGAAGAAAAAAATTAACTATATCACTAGGGGGAAAAAAATTGCAATACATTAGGTACACACATCTTATTTGTTTGCTTTTTCACTTTTTACACGCTCCGTTATGCATGTATGTGTGTATATCATTAAATTTATATGTTATCAGTTTATCACAAATCGTATTACACGGATTTATAATTAATATCAATTATAATTTCGAAAAAAAATTATATTCCGCTTACAGTACATAATATTATTATTACGATGATATAACGTGTGTGTGTGTGTGTGTGTGTGTGTGTGTGTGTGAATTCGTGTAAAACGTTTCATTGTGTAACGTGTGTGTGTGTGTGTGTTTATGTGTTTATGTGTGTGTATAAACGTATCCTGAATTTCTTCCTTACACCAAAAACGTTTAGATATTTCATTAACATTTCTATTTTATATATAGGTATATGTATATAAATATCGCGTTTTCATTCGTCTCAGTTACTATAATAATTATACACTTATATGAGTATAAACGTGAATGAAACACACGCGTTTTCACTATTGTCTCAGTGTCTGTTTGTCCACGTGGCTCAAGCACGGTACCATGGTCAGACTTGACAGACTTTGAATGTTATCCACAGGTGGAAACCCCGTTCTCGGCAAACACCTGGAAAAAGGAAAAATAAATTATTATTGTACTGTCGTCATCGCATTAAACGTCAAATTATGTTTGTGTACAACTTCATATTATTATGATTATTCTGCGGTATATTATTATTATTATTTTTTTTTTTTTTTTTTTTTTTTTTTTACATACTTGGGTAATCAAATACGACAATGATATTTGATAACAATAAATAATTATAATGTTATGCATTAATTCGGATTTTTGTTATATTTGTTTTTCATTTTATGTATTTATTTATTTATTTAAACGGGCAGTGCCCAATTACAATATTATGAATACCTATACTAACAAAACTATTGTTACTCAGACAATAGAACATAAATAAAATAATATGTCTGACAGTCGTTAAACATTATTTATATGATTATTTATTATTTATATATTTTGATATGCGACAAAATTCCACTTGGATACTATGATTAATTAATTCCGTTTTTTTTCCTTATCTGAAAGGTAAACGTAACCTAATCATACTTAATAAAGTACATCAACAATTATAATAAAACTAATTATGATAATCCGAATTTTTATACGACGAGATACGAGAGAGAAACATGCGGATCGAAAGACCTCTTCTAACTAGTTTAACGTCAATATTCCCAAATTAGGCATAAACATAACATAAAATTACGAATAAAAGCATATAAAATTAAAAAAAAAAAAAAATTGAAATAACTGTGTGCGATGATGATCGATAACGATTTTAAACAAAAATTATGATACCGGACAAAACGTATTTATTACGACGAATTATAATTATTGTTATTTATTATCATTATTGTTACCATATTGTATATATTAAATAACATAATTGCCAAAATGACGTAATTACAAACGACTCAGACATAGCATAATAATATACTTGTATGTACTATCAGACATCGCGTGTTCCCGTTTCTTTTTAAAATTAATTATGACAAACCGTCAATCAACTCATATTTTTTAGATCATCTATCGGTAAACTGTTTCATTCTCAAATAGTATGCCTTATAATACTCCTTGATATTTTGTAAATATTTAAAATTTTGGTGCAATTTTTATGTGCAATAAAATTTTCGATCATCAAAATATTATATAAAATTTAAAAATTAGAGCTGATTTATGTACTCGTACGTATACCTATACTTAGTCTTAGTCATTTTATCATTTATCTGTACTTATAAGTAGAAAACGAATAACTAGTATAACAACTATAAGCCCGTAAAAGTACCTAATATTTCCTTACATTATAAAAAAAATTAATGATTTAAAATATTTTAAACACATAAAATTTCTTTTACAAACAAAGAAATTATAAATTTAAATTTATTTTTTATAAATCTACTGTCATTTAGTATTATATTAATATATAATATATGTATGAATTTTGATAAATGGAATATATGAAACATAGTTAGATACTAAAATTTTCCATTTTCAATGTCTGGAATAAATAAAATTATTTAAATAATTTTGATTTTAAAATTAAATAATAATTTAAGTTTCTGAATGAAGCGAATAATGTATTGGTTTTATAATGAGTGTTTTTTTTTTTTTTGTATGTAAACACATTTTTAAACCCGAAATAATGCTCCGATTTTCCAGTAGGAAAGGGGAATCGATTTCACAAAATTGAACCTATGTGATAAGAAAAACTGACAAAAATTACAAAAATACGGCATTTTACATGAAAATTAAAATTTTGACGAATTTGATTTCAGTATTTTATAATATCTCGGGCAATATTGAACATAGAGACTTTTATTGAATATTCACATTGGTACAATATATACGCATGATAAAATCTACAAAATATAGAAATTTGATTTGAATATTTCTTATAATTCTCATTTTTATCTATATAATGTTTAATAAAATTGGCAATTTTGGGTTTTAAGATCTGAAATTTTTACTGAAGTATGATAAAATTGGTTTCAAAAAAAATATTTTGTGCGAAGTTCTGTCATTTAGGAGACTCGTTTAGGGATTTTATGGGCGTATGTACTTAATATATGTGATACAATTTTGAAACTCTTACATAGAAATTTAAATGCAAATGAGTATCTATTAATTATATATTTTTAATTAAAATGTAAACCTTTTTAACCAATACATATTATATTATCCGATTGAACTTGGCTCAGAATCGTTTTTTCGAATGTAATGATTTATCATTGCATTCAAACTTTAATCACAATTCAACACTATATCCTTTTTACACCAGTATCCTCCACAGCAGTATCAGTTCTCCTTTTTTTTTTTAATTAAAAAGAAGAAAGGACCTATATGAATCTATATAACCCTTATATAAGTAATAAAATAAATAATTTAGTTATAAACAAATTATTTAGAAAAACATAATACTAATCGAAAACTTTATAAAAAATATTAAAAGTTATTATTATTATGTGTAATACGTAGAACTGTGTCCAATATAAAAGTACATAAAATTTAATAAATAAAAATATTTATATAGTTAAAGTCCTTCAACAGTAGCGACCACATTATACATTAATATAAGTGACATATTAATATAATAAAACTATATATAAACAGAAGTAGAAGCATAATAAAAAAAATAACTTTGATAACACAGGATGATGGCTATTACTAAATTCCGAATTAATAGATAGGTTAAAAGTAGTTTATGATATTAAACTTTCATATACTTACATAATATCATTTCAAAAATTATTTTTATATTTCTATACCCTATAAAAGAAAGATTAATTTTTTAAGGGGTTGTTCGTGACGACCAGTATTTTTTTTTATCGTTTTAGACTAAGAATTCTGGAAAAATTATAAAATGTGTACTTAAGTATATTCCAAATATAATATGCTAAAAACATAATAATAATATTTAAACTTTTTATTATATTTAACGTCGAAAATAAGATTTTTATTATACTTTTATAAAAAAAAAAGTTGCAAAATACAATTTTATCTTCCATATAATATTTAAATTTAATAAATTATTTACGTCCGATAAAACATAATATACTCGTAAAACAATATGTAACAGTTCTATAATTTAATATTAAAATCAAAATATAGAATTGAAACATATTATCATGTTCAGAATTATTAACCTATAAACTATGGGAATTTTCCAAAAGTCGTGTATAAAATACGTATGAATCGATGACAAAATAACTTTTGGACGTCGCAATCGCCAATAATTTTGAAAAAAAAAAAACATCCATCAAATATTCGAAAATTGTTAACAACTGCACAAAGGACTTTGTTTACGGGACATTTTTATAACGTGCTGTCATTTCTCACGTCACCGAGCGCGATATATACTCGTACAGCGAACGTGTCGACTTTTTAGCAGTCGAACGGGCCAAAACAAATATACAATACAAGATAAAATAGAATTTACACACGCATTCTTCAAACTTTTAGAACACCTCGAGATTTTAAATCGTAAAAATATTAAGTTGAAACTCAGAAGCAAAGGGTAAAAACTGTTCGAGCAAACCCGTGTTCAAATATGAGTAATTTATTAACGATATTTTGATATATAATATTATTCAGGTTGTGTTATTTAAATTATATCTGATGGATATTATTATTTTATAAATGTGAATAAATTATAATAATATTATTGTAATATTAAAATGATACCTATATTTTTTGGTGTAGTAATAGCATAAAATGTATAGCTATTCTATGGTTTAAGGCGGTTAGGTATATTATTTATATTCATTAACATATTTTGTAAAAATTGAAAAATATACATATAGCGTATTTTTATCATACTGCAATATTATATTATAGTAATATGTTACTAATTTGTAATACAATTAAACTCGGTGAATTTTGGAATTTTTGGAAAAATAACCTTAAATACATTTTTTTTAAAAAAAAAAAAAAAAAATACAATAAAAATTGATTTCCAGAAAAAATGAGGATTGTCATTAAACTTTCAAAAGTTGCATTGCGCATGCGCGAATTGGACCTATAGAAAAATTTTATTTTATACAAAAATAAAATTTCATTAGATTAAATTAAGTTACCCAGACACAAGACCGTCAAAATATCTTATTTTCACCCCGCACAACCCTGTAACGGATTTAGTGGGACACCCTGTATATAAGAATACAATAATATACTATTTATTGTTATCTACTATATTATCTATTATATACTATTTATTTTTATTATATAGATATTATATTCTTGTGTTTTTGATACGTACTGTACGTACCTCGAAGAGACGCTATTGCACCTCGTAACGGAGTCTATTTCAGACGAGGAGGTGGATAAGGATACCAGACCGGACGCGGAACTGGACCTGTGAGGCTGCGACGGTTTCCCACACTCCGAGGCTGACTGCCATATCGTTCGATTGGGTGGTCCCCTGATACACTTCTGGTAGATCTCCCGTTCCTGCGAGAAAGACGCACAAACGTGGTTAATAAAAAAAAAAAAATAATAATAATAAAATATATTACACGGACGTTAATTTAAAAACGACGTAAACTGCTCAGATACAATAGTGTTATGTGTGTTATAATATTATTTAATGTCGTAAAAACTATTAATAATATTATATTATATGCTTCTGCACGCATAGACGATACAATAGGAGAGGACCTAACCTTCCAAATAATATCCAAGCTCCCAGAATTTGAAAAAATCAATATAAACTTATTATATGATAAGGGTCCAATAGAAACGATCATGTTATATTATATGCTTTAGGGAAAATATACGCCCTCCCAGTGACGAATTTACAGTGAGACCAGAAGGTATAGGGGAGACAAAAACGAGTCATCTCCCTCCGATATACGGTCTTTTTTCCTGCTTCAATTTTTGGGGACTGATGGATAGTGATCGCCATTGCCATTTACTAAAACGTCAATAATAAGACATATGGCGCAGAAAAGATTTAAAAAAAAAAATTTAGTTCTAATGTTTTCTACAATAAAAAAATAGTGTAAATTAAAAATTCTAATAGGTTAGGTATATGTATATACATAAAATTCATGCAAATATAATAAGACTTGAAGATTATAATTATAATTTGTTTAATAACTATAAATAATAATAAGGAAGTATATATATTATATTATGTATAATATTTTGTGGCACTGTGGGGTATACCAGACTACAGAGAGATCAAAGAAAAATATAAATCTATAACTGTCGTCTTCTACATGGAATCCAATCGTTCCATGCACGAAAACTGATAACGCTCCAACTGATATCAGAATGAAACCTGACGACAGGATTTCAAATATGCATTTAGTTATAATTATTACAAACAAATTCTCAAACATCTATTTTCCTCTAAAATGTTAATATTACAAATATTGATGACAGTGTCGTATAATATTAAATAAGTATTGATAATGTATTCAATATTACTTGTTCGGAATTTCGCAGATGTAATTTGGCCATGCTGCCGTAAGGGTATTCCTCGCCGTCCGGCAAATGGATCCGTGGCGGCAAGTCTAACTCCAGGTCTGTCCGGACCGAATGCAACCGGACCTGCCGGTCATGTTCTTGGGTCAGCCCGTTATTGCTTCGCATCGTCAACATCTAAAAGAGCACGAATCAAAAGAAAAATTATAATTAAAACACGTCCACGTTTAAAATATTAAAAATATAGAAACGATTTTTTTTTTTTTTTTTAATCGTTTTACCTAATAAGACATAACATCATTATTGTTATTATAGTATGCAAGTCGTCGATTTACCGTCGTACGCACGTTGTTATCGCGACGGTTTTTCTCGTTGAACAATCCTAACCACGGTATTCTCTGCCAGTCGGTTATTATTATTATTATTATTAATATACACGCCCAAGTGCATAAAAAAAACCGTTACTCAAAGGTCCCCTTTCCCCCCGTATAATATGTACGGAAATTGAATATTGTGCGGAATAAAAATACCCACGACCTTTCCCGTCGGCGTTTTTTCGGGGGGTGGAAAAACTCGATGGCAGCGAGAAGAGATGCGTTCGCCGTGCGACCAGCGACAACTGCCGACGGGCTACGAGGGAACTCGGAACGCGCAGACAATGGAATGAGGGCTCATATACACGGGCGTGTGTTTGTTTAATCTCCCTTTCACACGACCGTTTATTTTACTCTTTTACTTTTCTCCCTTCCGTCGCCCGTCACCTCGACCCTTCGTGTCACGACGCTGTCTCTCACAAACGCGAGAGTATGTTTTCCGTTTGTTCTCCCCTTCCGTGACCCTTCGACGAAAAATTCGTCATATTCCAAATGATATCTGCACGGAGCACGGTGAAAGAATTAATATCACTATTTTTTGTCCCGTCTGTGGGACTGATGAGTACTTCGAGAATAGGAATAAATGTCGAACATCGTATGTAATATTGGTAATATATCGTTCAATATAATATTATACTATGCATATTATATTACAAAATATAGGAATTACCGAAGAAAATATGAGTAACGAAAGTTATGTAAATAGAATATCTGGGGTAGAGGTAAGAATTAACGAGGTTAGAATAATATGCGAAATCATACGAAGGTGGAAATGACAAAAAATTTAAAGTATTTTATTATACATAATAATATTGTATGAATATACGTTTTTACTTTCTTGCTAGTGATTGTATCACTGAAATCTATGTTTTTCATAATATGGTTATAGTTAATTATATGTAGCCTCTTCCCGTGTCGGAAAACCAACTTTATTTATTTACGCGCCAGAATACAAAACTAATAATGTTGTGTATCAAAAAATATTACAATAAAAACTTGGGATTTGACATAATTTATTATTTATTATTATTTATTTCAGTTAAATTAAATATTCATAGCTCGGACTAAAGACAAGATAACGTCTAACGGGTCAGCTAGTGTCTTATATTATAAATATGAAGCTTAGAATTATTAATTATTAATTTTATCATTTTTTAATTTTATAATCTATAAAACGTCTCTTTCAAACGAAAATTTCTAAATAACATTACTAATGTCACACGGAGTTTCCATCACAGAACATAATATACGAGAATACGAGTATTATGTCCATAAACAAAATAATATGTATAATACACGTTCTATAAATCGTTGCCTAAACACGAAATGTATACATATAACATAGAATGGCATTTATGGCAGACAGCTACAAATGTCTTGTAGAATTTCAACAAAAATCAGACGAAATTCATCGTTCATAAAATGCGAAATAGTCGTGTTTTTATTACAAAGACACCGGGATGAATCCGAGAAACGCGACAGAATACAATTAAAACATAGTAAAAGTTCATATCGCTTGGAAATAAATTTAACGGTAAAAACGATAAAACATATATTTTGTAATCTTTTAAAGCCTTAAAACTGAATTTAAACGATAAAAAGACGTTATAGAAAAATATCCTTTTTCGAGAGTAATAATCAGCATAAACACACAGAGACCGATCATTTTCCTCACAATACTATAAATTAGTAATAACTAATAACATACCAATAAGCATGTAGTGTCTTGTGCCAGTCTATTATAGATAACAAAACGTAATAAACAAAATATATTTAAAAGAGTTTTAATTATTTTTTATGTTTGTTATTACGGTAATATTTCTCAAAAAATTTTAAGATATAAAAAATACTTATTGAAATTCATAATATAAGCAATACAGTTATTTAAAAATTATCCGAATAAAAAAATATCTTTGTATTGTTATTATATTCGTTATTATTTTTACAAGTTTATATAAACAAGAAGATGTTGTTTTAAAAGTCAGAGTTAAAACGTACATACAAACTGATGATTATAATAAAATTCACAAATAAGTACCAATCAATGATTATTTTATTTAAAAGGATGAAATTCTCATGATATTTCATAAATTTGGAATATATAATCGTAATATCATTTAAGATAATTTACAAATAAAATACTTCATACCCTACTGATATTATTTGTAACAAGAATGTCCAAATCGAAATATTTTGTGCTAGAATATAAAAAAATAATACGAAGATGAAAATATGGCAAAGAAATCCCAAACGAACAAAGGGAAAATATGTTCATCATTCATAATCAGTAGTGGGAAGTAATGCTTACGTACATACTCTTTTCACAGTAATATTCATGAAATCGATTAGCACGTCATTGCATATTTTAACCCCGATTGTAGATAATTATTTATTTTTTAATAGAATTAAACAATTTGTTACATGTACTTAAATTACGTTTTTATTTTTTATACCTATAATCAAATTTTGTAAGTTCTGAGCAAATGCTATCTGTACTGAAATGCAGATATCATTGAAATTGTTTATGTTATAAAATGTATTATAATAAAATTCGCCTTGTGTGCAGTACTATTACACGTGGTTTACTTGTCAATGCAATAAGCAATAAAGACACGAAAACATAAAAATAAAGACATACACGAAAATTATTTTTAAAACGCAGCAAAATTACAGCAGCGCAAAATTCCGAATCGCGAAATATGTGCAGGCCATTCATTCGTGAAATAGAAATTTATAAATTATTAAAAAAACATCAACTTCGCCATATTAATATTTGACACGTGTATATTATAGTCGATTGATTATTCAAAAATGATTTTCTTTTGTTGCTAATTAAATTAAACTTATATTACGGAATTAAGCATTATGCAAATTCATATTTTTTTTGTTATTTCGCGATAACTACTACTAATTATAAATTATCTCGTAACGTAAAAAATATAATGTATAAATACATTATGTCATTATTATCCCACTTCCTACGGATAATTAATACTTTTTATTGATTCCACATTAATGATTAATCTGTCACGATTTATTGATTAGGCACGTATATTAATCGGAATATACATCACTACGTTCCTATATTTATCTGAAAATTAATAATATTATATTATGGACCCTATACGAACGCAAGGGAGAATTATTATCGATACGTAGATATACACATAATATGTGTTAAAAAAAAAAAAAAAAATTATCATTAAAACTTAGCTTTAATTATAATCGTTAAAATAAAGATTTAGCAGGTAAATCCTAGGTGTTCCCCCAACTGCCTTCGATAAATTTTATATTTCGATTTACAAACAAAAATGGTAAATATTTAAGTTCCACGAAAATTACAGAAAACTAAATATTAGGTCTTCCTCGATTAGGGTTTTTTTTATATTTTTATACTTATTATTTTTGGCCAAATTGTTCTTTGTTTGTGTACCGTATGAATTTGATTATCGTACTTTCCTCGTATCAAAATAATGATAAAAAAATAACACTAATATAACTACTAATTACATTTTTAATTGAAAATAAAGAAAAAATAATGCTATAATGATGGTATTATATAAAAATAAATTTCACGATTTCATTGATATTGGTTATAAAATATATTGTACACGTATAATATTCCAATATTTACTATTTTCGTCTGTAAAAACCCAAACTAAAATAATCCAGAATTTCCCAATATCAATCGGTAAACGTACAAAATCCAAACATTTACTAGGTAAAACCAGAGAATTAATAAGTTAAACCTAGGTTTTTCCGCGTTTTAACCTTAACATATTTAGAATACTTGTATACATATTATGTACGGTTTGTATGGTTTATTTATACACAACGCACGCGTTAACCACGCTGACCACGAACGGACGGCAACCATTATCTATAAAGCGTATTCATTATACATTGCGGTCCATATAATAATAATAATAATAATAATAATAATAATAATAATAATAATAAT
>JAIUCT010000019.1:6734414-6745927 GCA_021307375.1 Tetraneura akinire | reverse complement strand
AATAATAATAATAATAATAATAATAATAATAATAATAATAATAATAAATAGAGGACTGTTTCTCTCTCTCTCTCGTACACATTTTAATGTTTACATATACTATAAAAAACGTATTTGGCCAATTTAAATATTTATCCGCGTTTGTAGTTCGTATGTATTATTATAATATTAATGTTGTCCGTTGCGTACTACTTGTAAATATTAACGTCAGTAATATTGTCGTTGGAAAAATAAAAAAATAAAAACGTACAAAATTCGTCGCTCAGCACACAAAACAACAACGTAATAATTGCGTTTGGTCATCGATAATAATTGAATTATAACGAGTATGCAACACTCCACAAATTTAATAATAATATATTATACTATTTTATTATACAAGTACTGTATTGTATTATTATTTTCGTTTTAAACGTACGAAAGTAACAAACAATATTATAATATTTTTATAATAATTGATAATATATACATAATGTAAAAACGACTAGATCGCGTAAATATAGTAATACTTTGCCCAAGTACATATTATACAGGTAATAATTAAATAGCATACCTATAACCGTTTATATTATACGTATTGTAAAATTTATTATAATAAAAAATTAAATAAATAAAACGAAATTTTTCCCAAACGTTTTTTAGCGTTTATCCACCGCGGTCGTGTCTGCGTAAACATCGCGACCAGTTACAGATACGCGACGACGCCGACGGTCGGATGTGAACAGCTGCGAACGCCGAACGCGTCTGTTCCGAAGACCGGTGGTGGAGTCTATAATAAGGGAAGGCGCGTATAAATAAACGATTTCACTCCTATACCCAAAAGAATATAAACGGTTAAAATAATGGATTAGGTATGTACCTGTATAAAGCGATGAAGGGTTCTAATAATATACGACCTTATTACTTGTTTAAAATCGAGAATCGAGAGACACACGACCGTTTTGGTCGGTATAAATAATACAGTAAAATATATGTCAAATGTCTACAATATATTATTATTATTATTATTATTATTATTATTATTATTATTATTATTATTATTATTATTATTGTTATTATTATTATTATTATTATTAAAAATAATATAATTATTAAAATATGTTCAAATGGCAGTGACCGTTACAAGTGATGAATAATATTATTATGATTATTACGATAAATTATTATCGAATATAATAATAACGCGCGTTCGTCACATTAAACGTAATATTACTACTAATTTTACTAATTGTATTAATAATTATATTAATTTTCACTAATATTACAATAAAATATTGTAATCATGTTCACGTTCGCGGTTATGTAACGCGTGAAATTGATAAAATTAACGAGTGTTGCTATATACATCGGTAATAATAATATAATAATAATAAATTAATAAATAATATTTTAATAATATCAACCGCGCGTGAAAACGAGTGCGGCGGCGCGCGTATAGGCTGCCGTGTAAAAAAAAAAAAAAGTAAGTAAATAAATAAATAAAAAATAATATATAAGTCTGATAGGAGTCGGCCGCTGCCGCCGCCGCAGACCGGAGGGGTGCTGCCGCCGGGTGGGCTGGACAAGGTTACCGGAACATGAACGCCGCGAGGCCTAGACGTCTAGACGGTCCTATACGTGCCGGTGGCGGTGGATTGGAACGGGGATTCGCGGCACAGACTGATGGTCCGTCGGACGGGTGGTGGTGTCGGTAGCTTTAGTGGGGTAATGGAGGGCGGCAGAGAGACACCGGCCGGTCGGCCGATCGGCTGCGCCGGTAACTGTGGCGGGGTGGGGAAGGAAATGACGGCGGCGACGACGGCTGCGGTATAGAAAGGACGCGGCGCAGCGACTGCCGTGTGTGCGCGATTAGTGAGCGGAGAGCGCGCGCGCGCGCGCGCTCGTTCCCGTCTCCGTTGTACACCTTGTGTCAACGAGCTGTCGACCGGGAGAACGCGGCGATGTTATCCAACACGGATGCGTCTCCGAACAGACGCGTTTATTTTATAGTTTTATACCATATGCGGAAGAAAATAAAAAAAAAATAAAATAATTGCATTTTTCCCGTCACAACGATCGAATGCTTCCGGGGGAATACGGAACAAAAATTACCCCAATTTCCCAGCTTCCCATAAACTCGCTCACCCCAAAATAGTCATCCCATTCGCTTGGTATTATTTACTGAAACCACTTACCATGTTTTTCGCGTGACTCGTCCACTTGGATTGTCGGTGAAACGACGTAGACGGCGACCGGTGTATATTGAATGTGAGTGTGGACGACGAAAGTGACTCGTTAGTCGTTACTAAATCGGTACGACCACGGTTACGGTAACGGTACGGTCGCGATTTATAAATCGGCGGTGTAATCGAGTCATTGAAAAATATTCGATATATAATATAATATGGTTTATTTATTTTTTTTATAATATAATATCATTATACTATACATATTAAAATAATAATTACGATTTAAATAGATTAATAATAATATTTTTTATAGACGACTAGATAATAAAATTATAATATTATTAGGTATACCGGGGCCAGAAGATATGAACGTAAATATTCTACAACCGCCAATTTGATGACGATAATGAAAAAATAATATATTATTACGATAAAATACGACGATGTCGTAGTTGGCGGCGGTGAAAGCAATAAATACACGTACTGTTACGACGGCTGTGCGTCGGTGACTGATCAGTGATCGTGAAACGTGAGGACGGCGGGACGACTAAAAAAAGAACGGGCGTGTGTAATAACGTTCCTGCTGCTGGTAACTAGTGAGCAGAACGCGTGAGCGCGTGTGTATGACCCCCGACCGACCAAGGTGCCTCAACATTTTCGTGTCTGCGCCCACGTTCAGTACGCACCTTGCCGCCACCAGGCTCCCACCGATGGCACGTCGCGCCGCCGCAACCGTCACTCCCGTAGTCCCAACGGCCGAGACGACGGCGGGCCGATTTCGAAGGTTCCAACGGAACAAGTTCCGCGTTTCGTAATATTACACACATACCATAGAACTTCGATTGTTATTGTTTTTGAACCCTAGAATTTGTAACATGAAATATTTTTTCTTCTCTCTTCGCGGACACACGAATATGATAAAAAATAATAATAATAATAATATTATTGATATTATTGACAATAATATTATTGTCACCCAAAGCGATTATAGTGTATATTATTATTAGTGATAAATGACAATATTCGATAGCTGACGGTCTAGAACTCTAAAAAATCGAAAAAAAATTACACAAATATTCGGACGAAAATGACTTAAGACAGAGAAGGGGGAAATACATAGTACTACGGAATAATAATTGGCAAGCATAGTCATCATTGATTGTTATGTCTGACACCTTGGCTCGAGTTCAACACAACCCGCCACAGCGACCGCCGACCCACCGATATACCGCGGTCGTTATTATATATACCGGTAGCCGCCGACGGGTGTCCGGACACAAAATCGTGCGTCGTACCTTCTTCCCGCGGAGAGTCCGCCCCGCGGAGGAATTTTCTTTTTGAGACCGATCCAAAGTCCCGCGAAGAGCGTAGGATGATTGGAATTATATTTGGAATGCGCGACCACCGTTTACGCGTATACGCTCCGCCATACGCCATAATAATAATACGTACCTAACGTACGGCTGCGCGACAATCTCACGGTGTTTAGTTTTCACGATGAATCGTCAAAAAACAATATTGTAATGTAGAACATTATGTATTGATGTAGAAATTTGTATAAAAACGTCCTTCCGAGACGTTTATTAAATTAAAATAAAACCCATATATTATAATAATATTATATATTTATACGAAAAGATCAGTTGATAAAATAAGTATAGGAATGTAGTGTAACAATAACCTGGATGGCTGGATGTACGAATCGAATTTAAAGAAAATATTAATATTTTTATTTTTATTCTTCATACTATACAAGCCCTAATAAGTACTTAATTAAAATGCACAATAATTTTTTTTGGTTTATTTTTAATATTACCTTCGTATAGTATAAGAAATGAAATACTGATTTCAAGACGAGGAACGCATAAAAATGAAAGGGTGATCAAAAAACGTATAGGGATAACTTCTTCTCAGTGTCCCTTTTCATTTGTGGACAACTGAAAATAGTAATAAAATTATTGTACTATATTGTAGTGTATGTATAATTTATATACTGTTATTATTAAGGTCATGCGACATTTCATTTTTAACAACCGACGAAACGCGGAATACGAGTAAACAAGTAAACAAGTACACAATATTAGTTTTTCTATCAGGTACATAACAACAACACCGCAGTAACCAGTAGGACACATCGCGGTCGTCGCTATTATAATATTATTACCGATGATGACCACCCTCGTGCGTCATCGCGACACGTACTCAAATAAATCAATCGTAAAATCACAATAATACAATATTTTCAATACGAGAAGAATGTACGTGTTTTGAAAGCGTATAATAATGTATTAATGACTGTTTATAAAAACGACCAGCCGTTAACAATATAATACTTAACTAATAAGTACGTACAGTGTACACCACCAAAGTAAATGATTTATAAAATTCGTAGTTAGTAAAACATAATAATACAATATATAAATATGGGTAGCGTGCAGTTTGTGATCTAGGTATATAGTATCTATAAAAACAAATAATTACCAATTAATAAAAAAAAAAAATGAATAGAATGTTCAGAATTAAATATAATACCATGTACCTTTAATTATTATGCGTACCTATTACCTAACCTATTTAACTATTTTCAAATTATCGCACACTTTATTTAAATAATATATTTTAACAACGGAAATTCAATTTCAAACAACCTATAATTTATTGAAACTATTATAAATTAAATAATGCAAATTGTAGAGACATCAGAAACATGTCACACATAATCGAGTTCCACGGGTATATTAGGAATAACCTCGCTGCACAGACAATACATAGGTAACAGTAAAAAAAAAAAAAAAAAAAAATTATAATAATATGGTATTTTCTCATTTAATTAATTAGACCCTAGTTTAGTTAATTTATTGATTTTATACTTCTAATTAGAACAATAATTATTACTACACTATTGCAAATTCTTATGAATAAGTGGTTAAACCTTAACAGATTATTTCAACATGATTATAATACGTCGTTTTGAGTTATAATATTTTATAGTATACATCTCACGTCACATGTATTCAGTTGATACTATAATAATAAATTAATAACATAATACTCTTTAAAGTCCCCAGCTATTATAAAGAGTGTGTTCGCATGGAATACTTTTTAACGTAAACTTACACTTTCTGCTATATAATATATTACTTTATACATATTATTATAATCATGAGTATCATTGAAATAGTCTTTTCATGTACTTATATTATTACGTATATTCACGTCCTTCAATTATTTTAGTTCAAATAGATACGATGACAGACAATATGTCAGTAAATTTTGAGTGCATGAATACATTTTAGGCCAAGGAAATATATTGTAGTCTCGCAGACATTTTATTCAAGTAGGTTAATATACGTGGAATCTACCTACATAATATTTTTACCTATTACATTAGTAATTTTGCTTCGAAAACTTGAATTATATAATTTTATGTTAATACATAATTCGTACAGAAAAAAAAAAAATTAAAAATTAAGAATATTATAATATATAACTGAAATCTGAAATATAATAATTATAACTACGTTCTGCGCCGTTCTCTCCAATAATTGTATTGCATATAATATACAAGTATATATAATATTATAATAGGACATACAAGTATGGCGTATTCAAAATAAAATAAAACAGCATTTTCATTCACCATTAATATTTTTCTTTATACATTATCAAATATTAATATATAATAATATATTATCATTTATAACGTTGCATATTTCATCTATGATAAATGACGTTATATTACGTTTTTTTTATATTTTATTTTCATTTTGTGAATACTAGAAACAAAATATACCTACAAGAGTACAAGTCATTCTGATTTGTTTAAACCGTTATTTCATCATACAATATGTATTATACGATGTAGGTATATATTATAGCCATATATACGTATATATAGGACCTATATACTGATTGGCGATTGGTGATTAATGATTACGTCTGAAATAGCTATGTTAACAACGCCAGTCACCACTACTCACCAGATAACTAATTATACCTATGGTAGCTATATATGGATATAAGTATTTTATAAACGATATAATATTTGATAAATAATGTTTTCGAAGACATGGTTTAAAATCTTATTTCATATTATATTTTTATTTTAGAGTACTTAATTTAGGTTAATTTTCGAATTTCCCATTAATTTTCTTAGACGTTAAGAAAAACTACTTAAATAACGACAAATTCTGGAAGACTATAATTTATATGAACTTGATTTTATTTATTTTATGATAATTAATGAAATATATTATAGTTATATATAGTGAATAAATAATTTTATTTATTATTCACAAAAACTTTCTTACATATATATCACCTACCTATATGATAAAGCTATAGAACTTTTAATTTTAAGTCTAAATAAAGATTATGTGTTATTAAATGCATCCAAACATTAATCACAAATTTACATTTATTATAAATTTATCTGAAAACCTAGCTCAAATCAGTATCAATCCATTTAAGTATAAATTATAAAAGAGAAAGAAAATAATAAAAAAAGAAAGTGCTATTTTTTTATCAACATTATTTTTCTCTTCCTAATATATTATATATAAATATTTGACTATTTAAGAGGTAATAAATTAAATAAAAATTATTTTCAACTATTATTGGAAGTATTATTATTTTATTAATTGTCATCAACTCAATTTAAAATCTTAATCATAAACAAAGGTAAACCAATCAATTTATTATTATTTATTATATTAAAAAATAATTATAAATATTTTAACAACACGGGAGGCATTTGTCATCGATTCAAATAGCGAATTTATGAACTTTTCAATGACTCATTGTTATCGTAATAATTATAAAAACCACTTCGTCTCTTGACGTGCCAATTATTGCGTATACAATATTCTATTATTAATAAATAATAATTATTGAAATAATTCTGTAATGTACCTATACAACTTGGGCTAATATTCCGAATAATTTTAATGTATGCTTTGTTTCTAAAGTGTATTTTTAATATTATACGAGCGAGTATTTAAAATACAAAAAATGTTGTATTCTTAAAAAAAAAAATACTAAAATTAAAATTATAAAATTATAATTTAAATTAAAACTATTTTGTTAACTTTCAAAATATTTTATATCTAAATTAAGTAGTAATATATGAATACTTGCACTATATAACTTGTGTAAAATTTAAGTTTAAAACATTATACAAATTTGTAAAATTTAAAGTAACTATAATCATATTCATAACTTTTGCAAAAAATGTTTACGTACGTATATAAAGTCACCTTGTATATAAAATATTTAAAAAAAATTCAAATTTCTAAGTTTTGTATTCCTTTAGTCTCTAAAGAATAATTCAATTCTATTTCATCAAAAATATATTAAGTAAGATTTTTCAATTTTTTGGAGTAGACTAATCGTTTAAGAAAACTATTAAGAAATTCAAAAATTATCCTAAAAAAATATCATCCACAGATACAATTATCTACCGAAAAGCTACCCTAATTTGGGTAATCAGTTATATTGGCTGATTATTTTTGATAAACAAATAATCGATTTTATAATTGACAAGTAAACGAAAGTAAGAGTTTAATACCCGTCAGTGATTTAATTTTTTTCTAATTATTTTAATTAATTATCATTTTTATTTTATTTTAAAACTTTAAATCTTATTTTATATAGGCATTAATATAAAATTATAGTATTTTTTACCCAAGTCTATTTAGTATGGATTAAAGGACAACGACAATTCATTGCAAAGACTGTTATATGGAAAACCGTATACCACATGCCTTAACTATAGCATTACTTCACCCCACTTCCATCACCATAACTTCATCAGTGTCAGTATAAGTTTAAAAGGAAGTTTGGTTTCAAAATACTATGAAATTACACGTCTTCAAGCCAGATGGGAGATTTCACTAATTTTTGACATAGTCTGCGCGCAGACAATACACAGACAAATTCGTACATAGTTGAATGAACGTATTTATTGCTGCAACACGCTACCGACACAGAAATTATTTGATCGACGGTTTACGCGTCAAGCAAGGTAATTCGTTGTACATAGGTCGTTGAACGCGCACGTCGAATGCATGTCAATATCATATTTTAAAATATATTTATATATAATATATATATAAATTATATATGAAACATACAAATATATATTAAGATAAATAATATACTAATTGACAAAAAAAAAAAAAAAAAAAATCTTTTGTTTTTCAATTGTTGACTTATCCCTCGAAACTGAACTATCTAGAAAGTGTTTAAAATAAATATTTACGAATAGATTATATTGGATGATTACATAAATTTTCATCATTCATATGTTCTACTCAATTTTGTATATTGATAAGAGTAAAATTTTATATAAATAAAGTAGGAATTAGGATGAGATACACATTTCTATATTATTTATTTTTATTTCATACATTTTAATATGCTATATAATTTTACAATTCGTATTTCATAAAATGTTAACAATATTATCATTAAAAATCATATTCAAAGTAGAATTAATTTTTAAGGGAAAATTAATTGTTCATAGGCCTAACGTGTTTATACATAATTTAATAGAAATATAATTACATTTCTGTTTTATAATGTTTACCTAATCATTCATTAATTTTTTATGAACTAATAAGGTACAATGTGAATATTCAATGTATGATGTGTATAGTATTATATTATATGTTTAAAATTATTTTCATTTCTAATTAGTTGTCATTATTAGATAGGTATTTAGATTTATGATTATAATGAAAAGTATTTGTATATTCATTTAATTGAATTAATGTTAATCTCCATCGAATAAATAATATTATAACTTTTTTTTTTATTTGAATGGTAATAATTTTATAACTTTAAAACCTTAACATTAATATTCTAACATTATAGTATTATATTATGTAAAATTATAATCCTATATTATTCTTATACGCATAATAAAATAATATTTATAGGTACTCATGCTATACGAATGTGTAAAGATAAGGAAAAAAGTGTCTAGACAGTTTTACGAGAAATTCACAAGTATTCGTGTTTTGAAGTAGACTATTTTTATTTTCGAAATACACAAGTGTCACGACCTATCCCGGTTTTTGAAGGGCGCGTAGAAAAAAATCATTTCAGCCATTCAGATATTACATTATTATTATACTAGCATATTCTATCGTATTTACGCAATGCATAAATAATATTAAAAAAACATCATTCAATCTTTAAGTTTCTTATTATTATTTTTTTTATATTTTTATTAATAACTTATAAATTATTATTATATATTTATATAGTTATATAATATACATATATATATATATTATATATATTACTAAACAGACGTCATATGCTCTCGTCGTAACGTTTATCTTTTGGTCGTATTATTAATATTATTATTATTATTATTAAAATTATTATTGTTATTACATACGTCTGGATGACTGCGTCTGAGCACTTTGCGCGCAGATGGATATTAAAAACGATTCGTACGGACAATAATATATCACATACACATATAGGTATACACATACACACATATTTCTCTCTGTGTTATTGTACTGATACGTAGCCAGCAGTGGCAAAAACAAAGTCGCGACAACGACCTCGCTCGCGTACTTAACGCTATTTTATTTTACACATTATATGTGCAACTAAACTACCTATATATAATAATATATAAATTATAATGTAGAACGATTATATATTACTATAATAATGATGGTATAATCCTGGATTCCTGATACCATTATAATCGGTACAATTATATTTTTCAGGGAACTCGAAATAATCTTGAAATCATTATAATGAATATTATATTAAGTACCTACATTATTTGCGATAGTTAAAATAATTACCGAAAAAAATCAAACGATTATAATAGTAATTTGCAAACTGTAAATTGAAATTTGAATGAATTTCTGGAGGAAAAAATTGTTACACATCAAGAAAAATTGTATAGGGGAGTTTTCAAAAATATTTTTTAAATGTTTCGCAGATTATAGGTTTATAGACCTACAGGGTTATAGATGGTTTCGCTTATTTTAATTTAATATATAGTAATCACTAATCACTGTAATCACACAGCAACAAAATAAATAATTAAAAAGAAACATATCGAATTTTAGTTTAAATTCTTTATTTTGTTTGTACATAATATTATAAACTCGTGTCATGCAATCCCACATTTCACATAAGTACTCCCAATATTGATTGTTTAATGTTTATTAATAGTTAAATTATAATTTCGTTATATTTTAAAATTTAAAAACATAAAATATATTTTTATTATAAAAGATATGTTTAATGATGTAGGAATCTAATTAAAAAATTGTAGCACCCCTAAAATTCACACTTAATATGCGCCTATGGTGTCATGGAAAAATTTATAATCTCTTTCCTATAATCCCCAATATATTTATGCCACTGGTAATACTGCAATGTAAAATAATGCGTATACGCCTATTAATATATAATAGTTAGTAAACAATTTTTTTAACTTATATTTTGCCAGACTGAAAGAAAAATTAAAAAATCCTGGGTAACTTATACGATAGTAAACGTATATTACTATATTTTGAGGAAGTGATTTGCAAGCGAACATCCTTCGCATCGGTTCTGCCTTCTACCGTGGTCGAAATCCACCGCGGAGATTGTAAAACAAGAGAGAAATGCCCTGAAATGGTATCCCCTCGGACATTTCCAGACTGTAAGGGACTATACGATTTAGTCCAGTTTCCACGTACGTAATTCAGCTGCGGTTGCGGTTGCCTGAGGGTGGAAATCCAATAGGCGCAGAGACTATGCCGCCACACCTCGCGCACTAGTCGTAACGTCCGTCACGCAAGGTCGTGCTCGAGCCCGGTTCCGCAACAACAACCGCACGGTCGGATCGTTGTCTACATTCTACGGGAATGGTTGTTCTTATAATATGTTTTTCGTCTGGCGTAAAAATAATATTATTTGCGGTTTCTGCCTGCGACGTTTGCACGCATGCACAACATAATATATATATAGTGTGTTCTGCAGTGTGAAATCTAAATACTCGCACGATATGAGCATGGAAAGAAATATTATGGACGATGGATAGATATTACAAATTTACTAATTTTAGTAGTAAAACGATTTAGTGGAAAGGAAACTATGAATTATATTATGCTTATAAAGTTATAAGTTTATGATATATTACACCGTTCATCAATTTTGTGGCTTTGCGCATTGAAATCTATTGCTTTTAAAAATATCTGTCAAAATAATTCAAATGTATAACCATAATATACCTTTTCAAATAATAAAACCGTTATATAACAATAATTTATTATTATTAATTATTATTATTATTATTATTATTATTATTATTATTATTATTATTAT
>JAIUCT010000019.1:6694610-6712891 GCA_021307375.1 Tetraneura akinire | reverse complement strand
TATATACAATTTATCCATTAAATATTATAAGTATAACCTTTAAATTTCTAATTAATATTTTAATATTTACTTAGTATTTTAGGTCATATTTATACTAACTAGTAACTGGAACTTATTGATTGTGCTCTAAAATGCATTAGGAAAAAAGTCAGGTAGGTGACTTACTGTAGAGTGTAGAGTGTAGATACAAAAAAAGTAAAAATACAAAAATACGATTAATACCTATTATAAAACTATTTATACTTCGTATATATACCATAAAATATGAAATAATCTTGAACTACTCAAATAATCAAAATAAGTTAATAATTGATATAGTATATAAGATATTATTAATTTATTATTTATTATTATAATTATATAAAAAAAGATTTTTAATCATTAGTACCGCCAGAATAGGTTTTAGGTAACATATAATTGAATAAATGTATAATATTAATAAATAATTATTCTTTATTCTCTATTGAAGTAATTCAGCACATCTTAGACTTTTGTGAAAAGTCATATTTCCAAATTATAATTAGGTGCCTATTAATTATTATTAAAAATATAATAATTACTAAATTATTTATTTTTATCAGTGCAATTGTAAATAACATTTTATTTCTATTTGTACAAACACACTAGGTACCACATTATCTTTAAAGTTGTATTATTATTTTATTTAATATAAAAATTGATATTTATTTATTTTGCCTCAATTTTACTTCTATACAATTTTAATTAAATAATCTATCTATACCGCTGTCAAAATAAATTCAGTATGTCACTATATAAATTCGATTACATGGAATAAATGATTGAGTTATTTCAATTTAAAGATATTTAATAAGATATGAACTCAACCGATAAACCATAATAATAATAATCATAATAATATTTAATTTACAATACTTTGGAGAATACCTTTTATATAAATGTTACAATATAAAATAAATATTAAGGAATAGCAAATCAAATTCTGAAGAACTTACAAGTATTTACCCATACATACTTGAATAATTCGAATACGCAACATAAAATCATAATATTATGTCGAATTACTATACCGGCTATTCGGTTATCATAATATTACTTTCACAACATAATAAAAAATAATGATAAATTTAATATAAGTTAAGTGCCATCAATGGACAACGTATATCGTATAATAATATAATATACTTTATACTATTTACACTGTATAGAAATATAATACAATTTATGTAATAACAAACTAAATTGCACGCTAAAACTAAAAATAACTGTCTTATTTTATATATATTATATATAGGTAGGTATATACATTAGTTATTATAATAAAATTATTAATATATTATAATTAAGCGCTATCGATGCTTATGAATACTAAAATACTAAAATAGTAATAAATTAAAAATATATCATTCACTAGATGTAAAAATAATATATTAAAAATATTTACAAATGTAAGTAATTTTTAAAGACTTTTAGATATTGTAATATTAAATCACTGTAGATTTATTGTTTCGATACCCAAAACGGAAATAACGTCACATATTTTGGAAACCGTAAACAATTATTGGAATATATTCCAAATATTTAATTTTGTATACTTAATTACAATTTTTAGATTACCTAACAATGAATATTTATATTATATTACTGTATTAAGAAAAATATTTTCCTGATTAGGTATCGGCATATGGCATTTAAATTATAATTGAATAGGTAAATATCATAAATAGTAATATTATATTGGCATATTGCAAAATTTAAATGTATGGCTTACGTTAGAGTTTATGATAAGTTTAAACTCAAATAATTACCAAATTTATAGAAAAGAAAGTCTGTTGGATATAACTGAAAACAGTAAACATCCTCAGATTATGATACGGTGCCTATGTCAATATTAAGGATTAAACAATATAATAAGTTGATGGTGGCCATGAAGATGCACGTACAAAAAAGTAATCAATAATTATTATAAAATTATAATAAAATATAAAAGTTTTACATCTATTATATACCTATTAATCTATTATAATATTATATTTTATTTTATATAAGATCAATTATTGAAATTTATTAACGCAGGGAACAAGAACAGAATTAATTCCTTTTTTAGAAAGATTGGAATATTATTTAAGGTCATATATTTATTTTTTTATAAAAATTATTAAACAAAGAATATTCTTTAAACTTAAAAAAAAAACGATGAATTCAACGGATCACTATTGGTAAAAGGAACGTTATCAATTTATCATTGGAAATGTCAACAGGCAACGGTGGTCATCGCGTGACTATTGGTATGAGGGGCGGCAGTTGATTGTTATCTATTAAAGTTTGTTTTGATGATAAGTCGATGTATATATATAATAATAATATAAAAAGAAAATCGTATTTACACACATACACATACATTCACATTTCACGCGCGTGTGTTTTTATCAACGCGACAGTGGAGAGCGAAAAGATATTTTTACAGCGGGCGTCGTTGTGACGAATTTATGGGGGAGGGGGAGAGGAAACTTGCCGCCGCCTCGCGCCAGGGCTGCAGCCACCGCTGTATTACAATAACTGCCGACGACGACGTGGCCGCCGCCACCTCCGTTGCCGTTGCGGCTGCTGTTCCGATGGTCGATTATTTTCGGAACAGCTCGGCCTCGTCTTCTCCGCCGCATCGACCACGAGGCCCGGCACCATTGATCCCTGACCGCTCCGCGTAACGTTACTCCCGATAATTCGAATCGTTATATAACGTATAAGTATAATTATAATATAGGAAGTAATATAAGTAACGGCAATTATAATATATGTGAATCATATTATGAATAACGAGAAATATACAGACACGAAACAACACAATATTAACAATAATATTTTATTATTATAATATACCATCGATGACGAGAATAACTTTTGGGAATTATACTAGCAATTTCTACTTTATAAACTATAGTTCACGCGATCACCCTGTATATAACCCTGTATACGCATATCCAATAAAAACAACACATACATAACATATACATATATACGTATTATACATACCTCTGTCAGTCGGCGACGGTCGTGCGTATAAAACTTTTGATAATAGACGCTAATATATGTATACAGAGCTGCAGATGATAATAATAATAATATGTTATTATTACAATACCTATTCTGTTAAACGGTTTGATGCACGCGCGTGTGCAGTAGAAAAACGGGAAAAAAACTTTCACTCGATAAGCGAACGCACGGGCGCGTCGCGCATAGTATATGATTGGTAATATTACTTTGTTTTCGTATCGCATGCGTCCGGCGCGAGACGGAGGTTCGACTGTCCACAAGTGGCGCGTGTTATTTTATTTATATTATCGTTTTTAATAATAATTATTATTATTATTATTATTATTATTCGATTCTCGTTAGTGTAATTGCAGTGATTTTTTTTCACGATGATTATTATTATAAAATATTATTAATGTATTATGCGCGCACGTCGACTGGCAACGAAAACATTATTATATTTATGGTTTTTCAAATTGTTTTCGTTTTTTTTTTTTGCTTCATAAAATATACACTTGACCGCGCGTGCTTTTGTCAAGTGGCACCGTTAGACTACTACAGTTCTTTGTAAAGCAACGCGATAACGAATGCTAGTGTGTTATAGTATCGCATAGAGCAGTGCTGTGAACGAAACGGGAGAGTTTAGATTACACTGCAGTAGCGGTGACGAGCGCTCGGCGTTCCGGCGGCGGAAAGAGGGACACGCGCATCCGCCTAACCGTTCGCACGACTGCCAACTGTATAGTGGCAGCGGCGCAGCGGTGGCGACGTTTTTACATTTCTTACGCCACGATCGCTCGACTGTCGATAAACCATTTCGAATAACTGTAAACGCATTATAAATTCAAATTGCATTTACGCTTCACCATTATAATACTATACGGCATACTATATTACGAAACAACAATTTTCTCTTTATAGTTATCTTCTCGTTACTGGTGAGCGAGTGCACATAATAAGATTACGCACATTATAATACTGATGAGCGTATATACGCACAATGTCGAGGGGAGGTACATAGGAATTATATAATAATATTAAATATACGCTTGGGCGCGAACAATTACCGGCAATGGTGATGACGACAACATTGTCGGTTGCAACGGCGGCGGCGGCAGCAGCGGTGATGATGATAATTATCGCGGCACCGGGACGGCCGTCTAGACTTTGTGCTCGCCCGGTATGTGTGTGCGTGTGTGCGCGCGCTCGAGAATAGCCGCCGCCGCCTATGCCGCCCGGTCGGCACGTAGGTCGAGAGGTCATACACACATCAATATACGGCGATCGGGTGTGCACACACAATTTACAATCACATCCCCGGGGCCGCCCCGGGGGTATTTTATCCCCGACGCGTTCATCATCGTCGTTCCCCCTCGCGGCATGTCCCTCCGCTCAACATTGCTGTCGGAACGTTATACTTTGTGTACATGTATCATGTATGTGTAGTGTGTACACGCTGTGGCGCACGCGTGTATGTATATATGTATATATATAATACGTATACATCTCGCCCCGCTACCACTCGGTCCGTATTGTAGACGACACCCCTCCGACGTTCCTCCGACCCGTAACGTTTACGGATCGTCTAGACGCTACGTCACCGAGTTCGGCTCGGCGGCCGCGGTTGCGTCACACTCTCTCTCGACACGTGGCGAGCGTGACCAACTACTACGCGCGCGGGTCTACGGCGGCGTCTGTGACTGCTTGGGTGGGTTAGCGGGACGGTACTCCGCGCGCGCCGTCCGACACCGATCGATATCGTATATACAATATATAAATATGTAATATTATATTATATTCTACGAATACATAAATGCGGATAAACAGAATATATTATATTTCGATATATTTACATATATATATTATATATTATATAGTAGGTATGTATAGTGTATACTGTATACGCACGTTGCACCGTATCGGGCACGTGCGCGGAAGCATTCGCCACTTACGACGCCATCGTGAAATTAAATCGTGCAGCGATGACAGTGGCGTGATATTGGCCCACGGAGTGTCGGAGGTAGGGGTCGCAGGCCCATGTCGTTTTTGCAATTTCTATTTTCCTTTCGTAAACTTATAAACATACACTGCAATTTTTTTCCTTTTCACGTTTTTACATATACCTACTACACATGAATATATTACATTACATTTCATAATATAAGTAGGTAAGTATAAACGTATTACGAATATAATGTAAATAGATAACGTCATATTACGTTGTGTGTTTATCTACAGTCTGGTCAATATTAGTATAATACTTGTATAATAAATTCTCATCTATATAGCTGACACCAACATAGAAATAATATGTAAACAGTAAATTTGTCATAATAATTACTGTTGATCTAATGTTTTATACATGTAACTATGCGTAATATATTATTTTTGTTGTTCTCAGTGACAAATTGTTTATGGTGAAAGAGAGGATAGTTACACCCCTTCTTACCAGAAAATTTTTATTTATGACTACAATATTTTTATCGCTTCTAATCTTTAATGACAAATCACATTATTGCAGTTTGACAATTTCTTATGATAAATAATTTATAAAATTACATAATATATTCAATAGATAAATGTGTTACACTATAATATATAATACCCATTTAGTTTAAATTTGAACTGTATTTGTAATTTATTTTTTTAATTAATTCATTATATTATTACACCTCCGGCCACATTTAAAAAATACTATATATAAATAAGTCTATGGCTTTTTTTGGATACTTACATTAATTACAAATTAGTTACAATAAACTTCTGAAAATCGTTCGTTTAATCCAAAGTTTTTTAAAGTTTTTTATTATATTTTTCTTATTCTATATAAAGAAATTTCAATAGTTCCAATCAAATTATACTTATATAATGAATTAATGACTACATATTATAATTTTTAATTATTAAAAATAACTTAGGTACTTCGAAAGCATAGTATTGTTGTTATATATAATATATTACCACAATACGTCACGCCGCAGAATGGCGTTTATCTCTATAAGGTATATAATAATTACACATATTGAAAAGCATTATTATAATAATAAATAAGGAAAGATTTGTATTAAATTCATATAGAAAATCCATTACTAAATCATAAATCATATGATATAAAGTATACGTTATAATAATATGTATTTAAATATTAATTTAAATTAAATTTTATCATACTCGTATTTTAACTTTATTATTTAAAATTACGTTTTTACATGTATCAAATAAAAAGTACAGTGTTTATCGATATGTCAGAAAATAAAATTTAAACGAATAAATAATAATTATTTTTTTATTTTAAAATAATTTTGTTGTATTTGCCTGATTATCCCAAACTACTAAGTTTAAACCATGAATAAATTGTATCACGGATGTTTCATGTGTTTCTCGAACGATATATAGTCTTATCCATTTTTAAAGTATAGTTTTATAAACTTAAACTTGTACGATCAAACACGTATTTAGGGTAAAATCGTTATTAAAACCTATAGTGTACTCAAGGGCGTACGTAAAGTTAGAACTCCTAACCCCCATTGAAAAATAAATTTACACTTGATAAATTATAATTATTTTTAAACTTTTTTTTATTTGTAAAAGGTATATATACCTGTATATATTAAATAATTAAAATAACCTACACAGAACACAATATTATATTGGGTAATTTATTCTCAAATTTATTTTCCTACTATATGAACCCTCTCATAGAAAATTTATATCTACGCCCCCTTGAGTGTACTTATAGGTGAATATTATATAATATAAATTTGAATATCGCGTTATATTGCTAGAATCTTATTGGAATACAACTATGGTGCAAAGCATATAATACAAGAGTGTGATGCGACGACAAAATGTTACAGCGGTATAATAGGTGTATGGGATTTTTAAAAACGCTCTCCATACCAGACGTCCATTACACGTGGCGGCGACGTCGTGCCCACGACAATAATATTATAATATGGATATAATATTATTTTAAAAGAGGGTAAACTCTGGTCGGAGGGAATTTATAGTATAGACTGTATTATATACGGATTACAGAACAACGAGCAGAGACGTCGACTATACTTACAATAACACGATATAGTCAGGAAGTAAAATATGTATAATAATAACACGCTATATATAAATATACATATAAATAAATGTAATATAAGTATGCGATAATAACAATAACAGTATAAACGTTATACGATAAACTATATAGTATAAATGCGCGTGTGTACACTACACAGTACCAGAATTTATACCAGAACGATCACAATTATTTCATGATGATGTATAAAAACAGTTGGAACTTAGATAAAATATTAAAACATACAATCTTTTTTTTTGTCATTGACTTTTATAGTCTATGTGGTTCAAATCTAGCAAATACATAACCAAATAAGGTCATGTGTTTGATTCCAAGCACAACGTAAAAGTTGATAAAGTAAATAAATATTTTTCTATTGCCCGTCATCCATGGATAATTTTTTTTCATTTTATATTTATATAATATATATATATAATATATATTTCATTATATTACAATGTATAATCAAAACGATAACATTATCAATTTAAAACAGTGTGTTTCGTGAAGCACGGAAATAAGACGAGAATTATTCCAAGTTAAGAAAATGATATACATACGTATACGTATAAAAGTTGAACACAAAACAAAAAAATAATATTATGTACTCGTACAGTCGTATTTATAATGTAATATTATAAAACAGTATTATTTACGATTGCACAAATATAATATTGTACTAATGTACAACTACGATGTAATTGCGACTTCGATTTTTGAATTGGGTGACCTTAACACAAGCGAAAGTGATGAAAAATCGTTAAAATTTTTCGTTGGCTGAAAATGTCTCGTTCTATCCCATTCATTGAGCCCGTGTGTTACCACTTATAAACACTTAAATAATGTATTGTTTTTGTTTTATAAATGTATATTATTCAATCGTAGTCTTTCTAGAATTTTTTTTAATATATAGATATATAAGATATAAAAAAATAGAAATAATAACACTTTTCTTATACTAAATAAAAATTAACGATCGAATATAATAATATATATTTGAATGATAAAAATTATAATGATATATAATTTTATTTATGAAATTTTTAAAACTAAAATTATTTATCTCATAAAATAAGGAATAAAAACATAAATCAATTAGGTATGTATTATCCAACATTATTTAAAAGGAATACGTATATGTAAATATAAAATATTTTAGCTCTTATTATATTTAAATACGACTAAATATTTTTATAAAAAAAATAATGATATATTGTGCCTATAATATAACATTAGTACCTATATGAATATAGATTATAATGTTCTAAAGTCTGTTATAATAATTTTATATAATGTTTATATTTAATTTATGAAGTACCTAAGTATTATTATAATAAATAAATAAATAAATAAATAATAATTATTATTATTATCACTCAAAAGGATAATTAATATCTAAACATATTATTCAAACTTCAGAGTACATTTATTATTATATTTATATACCTATTTAGTATATTTTAAATCGTGTAGATTTATAACTACTAATATTAGGTATACTTTGTATAATATATGTTGACATATTGTACTTTGTATCTATAATCTATATATTATTTGAACATTTTAAATATAATTTTATATAGGAATAATAATTATACCTGTATTATTATATATAATAATTAATAATTCAATTAACTTTAATATGATTTACATTGGAATATATTATAATAATTATACTATGAAATAATAATACTTATATATTATTTTCTTTTGACTTCGTTTCAAACAATTATAATTACAATATTATAAATTTATAATACACTGATATAAAAACTATAGATTTAAATTATTTAAACAAAAATATTCGATAATCGATTTAATTGAGTATCGCGTATTATAGACATTGAATATTTATCTATACAAATATAAAATCAATTTTCATTACCTCTGCAATGTTGTCTGATAATTATGACATAAGTAGATTCAAGTAAAAATAACACATTTGTGCATTAAATATTACAAACACGAAAATCACTCGCGAGAATTGGATAATATTTACTGGTTTACAATACGATTTTATTGTGAATAAAAATAAAATAGGTATACTTTATTGCAAATATGAACGACTGGCGATCCGCGAAGACGCGACGACATAGAATCATCAAAATGAAATGAGCGTCCGAAAACGTTTACCGCGCCGGTATAATATTATATTGCGTTTGCTGAGCGAGACGGCGTCTTTGGACCGCGTTTCTTCGCATCGGGTCGGGCCCGATGTGTTCCACCCGGCAACTTACATATTCGAAAAAATATAATAATGATATAATATTTGATCGTTTCCGCCAAAATCGATTTATATGAACTCCGTATATTTCATCAAGTTCAATATTATTATTATATAACTATAGTTTATCTAATATAGAAGCTCCTTGTGTGGTGTTCGTTGTGCACGCTTTACCTATAATAATCAATACACATTTTTAATACTATTATCTATTATACCTATATAATGTACGTTATATGTATTGTGTTATTTATATTAATAATTATTATAAGTTTTTTCTTAAATAAGAAAAATATATTAAAATATGATTTTTATTTATTGTACCTAATTATTAAAAAATATATATTATTTTAATTTCTTTAAATCGAGAATAAAAACAACATTAATATAATATTATGGTACCTACTATATTAATATTGATAATAAATAAAATGATAAATGATTTTATTTCTACATAGAATACACGTTTTATAAAATATAATAGGTGTATTATAATACACATACAAGTTATAAATATCATAATTTATTAGATATCTGAAATATGGTTAAAAATAGATTTTTCATATTCGCTTAAAATAATAAAATTTGTATCCGAACCATTAAACTGCACACACGCTTGCAATAATTTATTATAATATGTAAAAATTTAATAATTCCTATTTTAATTATTATTAAAACATCATTAATCATTGTTGTCAATATATACAGTACCTACACTTGTGTCGTACAAAATTTCATTACGGAATATTTTTATGTATTTATATAATAATTATTAATTAACATTAATGTAGTAATAGTTATTTTACATATTTTAAAATTTAAAATTAATTTTTTATAAATAAACCTAATAACTTTCATTTAGAAATTTTTATGGTTTTAAAAAAAATTTATTTTGTTGCATATTATACGAGATAATATTGTGTCTATATATTACGCTTGTATATATAATATAAACTATTTTATGCCATTAATAATTAATATATTATATATCAAATTAACAAAATATTCAAAAAAACATGTGTAATTATAGATTTTTACTACCAATTAATTGGAAAACTACAAATTTTTTTATTTTGAAATATTATAATTAATTAAAATTTGATCGAAACGAACGTACTCGTAAAAAAAGATTAAAAAACATAATTTTACTTATGTTATTGTATTATGATTATATACAAAGTCGAACAATAATAATAATAATATGGTTAACATTTTACAATTCCTTATAATATAATATAATTTTTTTTTTATATCGACATACTTCATTTATATATAAATATTCGAAATTAAAATAATTTGTATAATTAATATTTATTTGTTCGCGTTATCGTGATTCAATTTACCAACTACCGTATAATATAATATAAAAGTCAAAGATCGCAGACGTTTAATCGCATTGAACTATATGAACTAGACGTCTAGATCGATTACCAATGTTTATATGCCTAAACAAATATTTTGATATAATTCAAATATTCATACAACAATAAATTGATACATATAATAATATTTATAAATATTACTACTGTAATTTTTACATTTGCTCAAGTATAAATTTAAATTTATGTTTAACAATAATTGTATAATTTATAAATCAATAATATAAAAAATTCTATTTAATATTCTATTTTATAATATATTATTATATTATTATATTATATATATATATATATATATATATAAGGTTGTCGTCAACAGGCGATATACTCTATTATGCATGGATTTATTGTACTTATATAGTGTATATAAACGACAATTTTTCTTTTATTTTTATAGAAAATAATTAATTAATTAATTAATTAATAATTATAATTTATAATTATACCCGTCTAGACGTCTAGTCGTCTAGCCGTTATAACTAACGAAGTATATCCCCAAAATCCTATACTTCTCCCTTGTCCGTGTTCCACACGGATATTTGCAAATTAAAATGTCGGTATGGAAAATGTAAATTCCTTACCTTCGCATAACTAATAATTAGTAACGTTCGCGGAATTTCTCTCGCATACCACACACGTTTATTATGTTATTATTATATTAATTATTAATATATACGTTTTATCGAAATCCAATTTAAACCGATATTTTTAATATTTTATAATATACCAGTATATAGACTTTTTCTTTTTTCTCTTTATTAAAAAAAAAAAAAAAAAAAAAAAAAAATAAGAATATTATACCTGAATTAAAATTAATAACATTCGTCAAACATCGTATATTTACGTATATCATACGTTATATTACGGTTATTTTATATTGAAATTGAATATTTCAATATTATTCACACTCATAATTTCATAAGAATATACATGGAATCTATACAATACGTTATGCAAATTTAAGCGTATAACATAATAATATAATTTTTACACTTTTTACATTCTACTTATAAGATTACGAACGTATATACCTGTAAGTTGTCCTTAATTGGTAAATATAGTTAGTCTGCAGATGCAGATTAAATTATTCTTCAATTATCTGCATGTGCATGATGTATTACATAATATATTAGTTTTTATGAATATAATTTAACGTATCCACCAATACAAACAACTTGTAATAACTTTTCAATTTTATAATCTGAAGAAATAATATTATTATTAATTACAAACTTTACCCTGAATATATAGCTAGATCGTAATTTTATTATTACTATAATTATAGATATTATTTGTGTGGAAAAATATTATTAATAAAATATATTTAAATCCAATAATATAATAACTAGTACACACACAGAAACATCGTGTTATTTTAACCGTTTTAATTACTATAATTATCAGTTTAACTGTAATTTCTATAATTTAAAACTACAAATTATTAAATACGAATTAACAATTTTTTTCCTGTGCCATTCTATACAGTTAATAATTTATAAGTAGATACCTAATAACTGTAGTTATACGTTATACCTATAACCTATATGTTTGATATTTAATATATAATATTATAATTATATTATTGAAGGAGTGCTAGACATTATTGTATAATTACGATAACGATAAATCGATTGAATTGATTATAATACTTGTTAATATTTTGCAGAAATCATTTATTTATTGGCCGATATTAATTAAAATATAATATTTCATCCGAAAAAAATGAAGATTATAATAATAATGATAATAATATTCATAAATAATAAATAATTAATAATTAATAATAAAAAAATCAAAGTTGTTAACGTTTGGGTTTTAATTGCATATTAATGTATTAATAAATGGAAAGAAAAAACTGAAAAAAATTACGCTGCGGACAGGATTCGAACCTGTGCGGGCAGAGCCCATTAGATTTCGAGTCTAACTCCTTAACCACTCGGACACCGCAGCCATTCATCAGAACTTATAATAAGTGTTGTTTTAAACAAATATTTTTTTAATATTTATATTAATAATTATTGATGTAGGTAATTAATATAATTTATAATATTTATATTATTATTTTTAATATTATACGATTTATAACGATAAACGAATTTATAATAATATAAAAATGTTATCCTTATCATTAAAAAAAAAAACTGTTCACTTTATATACCACTTTATACCTGGTTAAAAATTTAATTATTTTATATTTATGTATAAATTGTACCGTATTATTACCGTGTTGTATCTTAAATTATCAGAAATAAATCACCGATTATAACTCATTTTAAGTCCCTAATTAATAATTATAATATAAAATATAATATAATTAATTTTATTTGCGCAATGTTAATATTACAACATACGAAATATTTGTTTTAGAATAGATTAAGTTTAAGTATAATCTCATTTTAAATAATTGTTGTGCGACTTAATTTTTAACAAGAATAATTACTTAAAAACCTTTTTAATTTTTAAATGTGGAATGTTGTTGATATATAATATTATATTTACAATAGAGTACTATTGAAATAATTTCAATAATAATTTACAATTATTGTCATCCTGTATTTGGACCATATAGACTATAATATATAATATCTATATATGATTTGGACGTGATTATTGTTGTCATTTGTTTCGTTTGCACAATTTTGATGAAAGTGATAAAATATTTTACCAGTAATATCAAACTACTATCAGTGAATGTTTATTTTATGATCATTGTCTTGTCTTAGCATTTAAAATTTGATTATTTTTTTAAATTTTTTTTATAACAACGGTAATCGGTATAAAACAATTACCGTGTATAATAACTTGTATTATACAATTTTAACCGCTGTATAATACGAGTTCACACTCCCGCATTTCTAGTGGTAGGTAATGTTATATTTCTCATTATATGTACCTAAGTGTATCTATGATGTACCTATTAATTGTAAAGTTTAAAATATATTTAGTCATTTAGTAAAGTGTTACAAACAAATTAGAATTTAAAATAACTATTGCTATTTTTATTTCTTTTTTAACTTATAAGTAAATATAAAATTGTAAGACTTAGTTATTTTATCAAGTATAGATACCTAATACGTGCTTTTCGAAACGTTTATAAAAGGATCGAAAGTTAAGTTTCCGAAATCATTATCTTAGATTCGTACGTCAGGTTGTACCAAATATTTATGAAGTATCAACAGATAAATTATTTTAACAGTATGTATATTAATTATTATTAATTAGATATTAATTAAATACTTAGGTATGTTATATGAGAATTTGATCTTTAAATATTGATAATTAATCCCTCTAATAATAATATATTTCAAAATATACCTATAGACTTTTTATTTTTTTTTTTATATTCATTATACTTATATACCTAGGCTTAGGCTAGATTTAATAATTTATCACTATTAATACTACTATAATAATTCTCATTATAATATATTGAAACCCTATAATGTACAGTCCCACTCTCAAATTTGAAAATCATAAATAAAATAATATTATTTAGTTGATGCTATATAATAGTATATTGTATACCGAGTGATCATAAATATAATTTACTAGGTACTATTTTTAAGCCTCGATATAAAATAAGGAAAACTGTACGTAATCCAATTTAATGTAAAAAAAAAAAAAAAATTAAATCTATCTGGAATTTCAATATTTTTAAACACCAACGTTGACATTCTTTTATATAAAATGTCTGCGACATAAAATTATAATTCTTACAAAATTTGAATATTAATATGATTTTCCACGATGTGTGAATGAATACGAATGTACAAACGATGTCGAATTTCTGTTAGTTTTATTCGTTTTTATTTTTTAAATTAATTTTTTTTGTTATTATTATAGCTATAGTTATACAATCGTCGGTATTGTAAGCTATACCTATATAATAGTATATAAGTATATTTTATTTTATAACACATCGGTTTTCATTATTACTGATGACACCGCACTCGATGACACAGACGGAATTATAAATAAATAATATGATTTACATATTATGCGTATTGTTATAAATGTTACTATTATATGCTCTGTATAAAAATGGTAAAAAAACATACGTATCCTATATTATTCGATTTTGTTTTCTGTTCGTTAGATATTTAGAGAACGCGATATTGTGGATGAAACGATAATAAAATTAATAATTATTATTTATTGCAAAATAATCTCAATAATAATATTATAACATTACTATATAACTGATTATCGATCATTGATCTTTAACTTTTTACAACGGTATTAATGTATTATTATAATAACCTATATTATATATAGACTGAATGAGAATCGAATGAAAAAAACTGCACCGTGGCGGAATAATAATAATATATATACATTTTTTTTTTACCAAGAGTTAATTATTGCGAGATACGATTATTATAATATTATGTTATCAATGTTATCATAATAAAAATATAGGCTAACAAGTCTAGACTTCAGACGGCGGCATTTTTTTATTTTTCGTTTTATATTGTGATATAAACTGCATATTCAGTTAAAAATCAACTAATATACAACAATATATTATATGATATCGTAATAAAGATCATTGAATTAGACTATATTCTAGGAGAAATAAACATTTATCAATTTATGTTCGAAGAACAATCGTTGATCAAATAGAACGATAGAATACATTATAATGTTAGAACGTAAGTCCAATATATAAAAACACCAATGTATAATATTTATTAATATGTTATTAAGTATAATACATAATTTTACTCGTTTAACCATGAAGACACCGTCTGGTGTCCAGACATTTTTAGAAATACTTAACCTAAGTCAAAAAACTTGTTTAATAAATTTAAAAAAAAATAAATAAAAAATCGGGACATTATAACGATTAACTCATTCGGCATTAAAATATTGGTATACCTACTATCTAGATTAGGTATTAACTTATAATTTCAACTTATTATAAATGACATGTTACTTTTAATTGAATTGAACTGCGTATAATTAATATTATTTTATACTTTGTATTTAAGTTATCTATCGATTTCGACGCATTAGTATTTGCAATTTCAATGGAAATCTGTTATACTCGTATGTATAATAATGATGTTATTTAACATGTTTACGTACTTTTTTTTTTTTTTTTAACTGAATAATATTACAAAATTTTACGGGGGTAACTATATAACGTATAATATCGAATAAAATATTCTTCTAACTTTTCCAAAACTCTGTATATAAAATAATAATGTACCAATATTACGAGTATGTACTATATTAATACTTTTTTATAATCTAAAACCTACGTATATAATAGTTACTATATTATACCTATACATGAAGTTATTATATATTTTAACAGGTAAAGACATTTTAAATTATTATAAGCTCCGTATATATTATATTATATAGCGAGTATTATTGTACGGTAAATGACGACGTTAAATCACGGCAATAATTCCCGCGTGCTTATAGTTATACTTATAATATATATATAAGTAAGTATAATACAAGAGGTGGATGCGGCACGGACACGCCAAAGCCCTGTTCAACGACCTTTTCCTTTGATCTTTTTCAACCATCGTGATAGCTAGGTATAAAACGCGCGTTTCCATACAACATAAATGATTATAATATACTCTCGAGTTATATTGTATAGATATAGTATCTATATTATTATATATTCTTTGATTCTCTATTGTATGTATTATATTATATATTGACTATTATATACATCCATGTTACGTTATTATATATTATGTTCGTTACGATACTTTAGAGATTAGATAGGAATTAGGCGAATGCCTGCGTCGCCGTATATTATAATAAATTAATAATATTATTATATAGTCCGGTGGGTACTTAAAAAGTAACGGCTGTCGGGTTATACATCGCATACAAGCGCACGTATAATAATATTATATAAAGGTATACCTATAAGTTATCATAATATTATATACGCTACATCGCCGTATTTCTATAAAATATTTCGTCTTAATTATTACTTTAATAGTTCAACTATGTATTTTATACATTTTTTTTTTGAAAATCATTCGTGTATTCCGCGATACATTTATAAAAACTAAGAATTCGAATGACGATAATAAATTTAAGAAATGGTATACCTACCTAAATCTAGAAAAAAAAATACACTCGTATGAGTAAAATTTTCAGAAATTAACCCAAAACATTCGTGTCTCGAATATACGTTTATTCCAATGGAATTCGATTATAGGTTTTATGAAATACATCGTCGAAAGTACTTAAACATATATGTTATATGTATATAAAACTAACTTATAAATTGGTTAATTATCATATATATATATATATATGTATATGTATGTAATATATAAATTATTATTATATAGTCTGTTTACATCATTAGAGCAAACACGCAATAATATAACTACTATTTGTTTACGAGCGTTATTCGATTTAACTTTGTAATTATTTACGATATAATCGATGAAAATATTATTTATTTTTATTATTTATATAAATTATAAAGTATATACCACCGAAATAATATTAGGTATATTATATCGCGAAGAGAACAATTTTTGAAAGATTATCCAAGTCTAATAGAATAATCTGTCTATACATTTTCCATACAAAACAGTTTATGAATTGCAATAATTCGTTGTTGAATTTCTTTCAAATTGACTTCAAAAAACACTCTTATTCATATTTTGATACTTTAAATGTAATTAACTATTAACCTATACGTTTTATCAATTCTTTATAAAAATTTCCTACTTTGGACGTATATATGCTATAATATACTCTTAATGATTGTGATTGGTTTAGGAAACTTCTAGGACACACAAAATAACTGTGTGTTGATAACCTCAAAATTTCTATTATAGTTCGGTTTTTCGCCAACTTATGCAATGACTTTATAAAGTCGTAAATATTTCTAGTAATTTTACTATTATATAACCATTGATTATAGATAGATCTATAATCAGTAATATAACTATATATATATTTACTTTTATTTTTTATATTTATAGTAATAATTTCATCATAAACGTTTCTCAACTATATATTTTACTGGTGAAAAAGGTATAAAATAAAACGTAATTAGAAAAAAAAAATGTAGTATACAAATTGATGAAAATGTTCGTCCAAAGAAGTATATTATGTAACCTTAATATTGTCATGTAATAGCCAATGGCATATGTTTAAATAATATGTAATAATAAAATAAATAATAATAAATACATTTTTCCTTATTGTGTTATGGCCAGGGGTTAAAGTGAGGGGGGACGCAAGGGGACTCAGTCCTCCTACCTCTGACAGCACAAAAAAAAGCGTCCCCTTTAATCAACTACTTAAAAAGGTTCGCTGGAACGCTCAATAACAAAGTAATAAAGTGATAATTATTTGTTTTATTAATTATATGCACCCATTTAGAAAAATCTTGATTTTTGATAAGTTTTCTAAAGACAATATATAAATACATATGTATTATATTTTGTTGTAAGGTTCTATCACACTATCGGTTAGGTTATAGGTAGGACTTATATTATTCTTTAATGTGTTATATATAATTGTGTTAATTTATGGTTTTTACATTTTATAAAAAAAAAACATGGAACGCTCAAAATTTCTATGGTATTTGAGTCCCCCC
>JAIUCT010000019.1:6661289-6675532 GCA_021307375.1 Tetraneura akinire | reverse complement strand
TTCTATGGAAATTATGTACATTCTATGGAAATTATGTACAATCTATGAACTTATGTACAATCTATGGAAATTATGTACATTCTATGGAAATTATGTACAATCTAAGGAAATTATGTACATTCTATGGAAATTATGTACATTCTATGGAAATTATTAAGTTTTGTTTTTGTTGTTGTTTTCCATATTTATTCGTAAACAGATTATGAAATTGGTTTAAAAATCCATTTTACAAATAGGTATATTTTTCTATCATCTAAAAACTAAAAAAATAGGATGTTTATAGTTGTATATTTTTATAGTTCAATTACCTCGTGTTAGGTATGTATTTATAGATTTTTCTTATTTATTTATTATTTTATCATACTTATCATAAGTTAATAGTACAAATTTACTATAATACGTATTAATTACTGTACAATTTAATGTCCTATAACTTAATATATAAAGTTAGAGAATTATAATCTAATTACGAGTTTTCCAGACCTATTAACAACATTTCTTACATTACCAAATACCAGTAACAGTAGCCAGTGGCCCAGTGCAGAAAGGTCATTTTCAAAGCTCAAATTAATTAAAAGCTACCTTAGAAATACTATGTCTCAAACACGTTTGAGTGGTCTCGCAATGATATCAATTGAAAATGAACGCGCCAAAAAGTTGAACGTGTCAGCATTGATAAATTCATTTGCACAAGATCGTAGCAGAAACAATTATTTTTATTTAATTTGTAAAATAAATTTGTATATTATATTTATTGACTTCTTGTTTACTTAATACATTAATATCCTTTTTTAAAATTTCCAATATTAGTATTATACAACTATTCATTAGGGCTAATAAAAATTTTACCCGCGGGCCTCAAAGATTGTAGTTCCGCCACTGCAGTTTAATTATATAAATACAGATTATTACCTATATAATATAGGAGATTACTTTATAAATAATTAATAGTTACAATGAAAAGAACAATAGAAAATAATAATAAATTTAATAATTTCATTAAAATTAATAAATAATTATTATAATATAATTTTATAAGTAATTTTGTAAGTACAGAACTATTAGATGCAAACTTATTAGTAATTGTTTCAAAATCCATGGACACATTTAACTCATAAGCTCTTATCATCAAAGCTTCAAGTCTTTCTTCGTTCATAGTCGATCGTTATGTTTTAATCAGTTTAAGCTTTGAAAAAGCGCGTTCTGGAGAGGCGCTGGATACCGGTAAGGTCACAGCTATACTTAAAGCAGTATACAAATAAGGAAAAATTTCTTTCAACCCAAATGAACGACATATATTAAAAATATCTTCTATCGACCCACAATTTTCTTTTTTTTTATTTTCATTGAGGACACTATGCTCTTCATCACTTTCTTCGATTTCTTCTTCAGACTCACTTAACAATGTATCATTATCATGTAGTTTTTGTGGGATAATTTTTATTTTATCAAATTGAGAATAATAACTAGAAAATTGAATATATTCTTTTCTTAATGAATTCAACTCAACAAATTGACCATAAACATCACAAAATCCATTGAATGCATCGTCTGAGATACAAGCTATTTTGGCTACCTCTTTAAGTCTCTAATGAGAAAACAGTGCCAAATCCTTAAATAATGGTAGAGAATGATCATTAATCCGTTCTGATATTTGCGTTAATACAATATCAATAATTGTAAAATAAGTGTTAATTTTGAAATTTTGAATATTGTCAATTGTTGGCTCATCAGATGATAATTCTCCAGTTCTCATCGATTACATCGGTACAATCGATAATCTATTTTCTATAATAATATACTCGTATGTATGGAATATTATTATTTTTATTTATTTCAATAATACCATTATATTCCATGTCACCAGATCAATCAGCTGTTTAGCTACGTTATAGTATTTTACATCTATTATAATCTATGTCGATGGAACATTATAAAATTGTTATAATATTTTTTAAAAATTTTCAAGGCTTACATTTTATTTCAATATTTTTTTTTATATATACGAGTATACTCGTGTAAACATTTTATTGTTATACATTTTTTACATTTTAGTTTTATTTTAACGTAGTTGCAAGTTTATAAATATTTGAAAATGAGCCAAAATGTAATTAATTTATTACAATACTCGTCAATTGAACAATCGTCAACTGCTGAGGAAATGAAAATTCCGTGATGGACATCCCAATAAAGGTAAGGGAAGAAATTATACAAAGACAGTATTAATAATAATATTTTTAATAAGACGGATATATTTTAAATAAAAGATAATAATTTCGCTGTACACTAGTAGGTACTTAGGTAGGTAAGTATTTATTATATTATAGGTAATAGGCAGTGGTGTATTGGTAAATATTTTTATGGGTATACGCACCTTGATTATCAGAATAGGGGAGGGGTTACCCCCTTCCAGACAAAAAAAAAATTCTCAAAATGTTATTCAATTATTAAAATTAGTATAACTAAATAATATCGGTAGGTACTTAAAATAAGTATAATACAAAAATACAGAAAACTTTTTAATATTATTAATAAACATTTGTCTATAACATTAGGTATACTTTATAATTGATCAAACAATTTAAAACTTTTAAATTCCTTTATATTACATAATATTATGTAATAATAATAAAAATAATATAATTAGCTATTCCTGACGTGTTAAAAAACTATTGAAAAGTTATAATGTTGTACTTATCGAAGCAGTCCTTCTGGTCAAAATTTTGTACACAGGATGAAAAAAAGGAAGAAAAAAACAAATAAACATTGTAAACCCATTAGATCTACTCAGAATCTAAAAATAACATGCTTCCTTCATGATGTCTAAATATTAATACATCCTAAAGTAGCAAAATAGTATATATTTATATTGTATTAATATGCTTAAAGTCAAACCATAAAATATAAATAGATAAATAATCAAATTATAAAAAATCATAAACATGTAGGTATCATCATATTTTCAAAAAAAAAGTAAAATGAACAAGTAGTTACTCATTTTTTCATCAACGATTTTTATTTTTTTTTGTCTGTGAAGAAACAGTGAAGAAACTCTTTATCTTATTTGTTCTTTTATTATTTGTAGTTTCCATTATGAATCAATTAAAACACAAAAATAAAATAAAAAATATTAACACGCCGACGACTCACGGGGAAAATAACATTTGAAATAATGATTATCAAAATGTGATGTTTGTATTTGTACTTTTTCAAATGATTAAATACCAACTTGGCAACTTGTCAATGGTTAAACTCACTTAATATGGTTAACACTACCTTATGTCTAAAAAGTCAAACCTCAACCGGCAAACCGATTGAAATAAAATATTATCCATCTATTTTAATCCATGCAGTTACAGAATATAGCATGTTTATTGTCTTCATAGTCGTAAACTGCGATAGCTGATGAGGCAATAACAATGTGGTAGGACGGTTTTTATGTAGGTACCTATAATTTATAAGGGAAAACCGAACATAATAGTGTGCCGTGGCCCAAGTATAACTATTAAAAATCGATAAAGATTACAAGTTGTGTTTCACAATGTTTATTATGAAAACAAAAATTATTATGAAAAATGAAAAGTATATATTTTAAAAATGAATTGATGAATGAAAGTTTGCTTACTGATGGAAAATAAACATTTTTATTCTGTAAAACGAGCGTATACCCATAACATACACATATCGTCTAGGGTATACGCAAAAACTCGTAAATAAGGAACTGGGTATACGGCGTATACCCGCGTATACCCACCAATACACCACTGGTAATAGGTATTATAATTGTTAAATATAATAATTTGAAAGATAATGGGAATAAAATAATACGTACCTACAAATATAAAACTAAATATAATATTCAATTTGTAAATTGATCTATTTAATTTTTGTAGTTTATAATTTTAAATTTTACATGGTTAGGTAATATTAACTTTTAATTCTTACATCATTATGTAATAAAATAATGTGTTCGTTTAGACTTTCTGAATTTATTATACGTAATATAATCATTTTAAATGTACGGACTTCATATGATATGATAGACTTATTAATGCTTTTAGACAAGTAAAATTGTTTATATGCACTTAAAGTGTGTTCAATCTTCAATCTTACAGTTACTATGTATTATATAATTATTATCTTTACCCTTAATTTATTGTTTTATTGTTCTATTAAATTGCATTGGATAACACATTTCACAATTATTTACATATTTAGAAAAATTGATAGAACAATTTTACTTCAAACATTTCCCAAATTTTTTGGCTTTTCTATCAATTTTTATGGTAAAAGTATTGAGAAATAATAAGAATAATACTCGTAAGGATTCCAAGGTTTTCGTTTAAACTAAAAATATCAACTTTAAACAGCTACCTATAAAAAAAAATTGAGATTAAGGATTTTTCTAATATTTTGATATGATGTTAAGTAATATGTAAATATATACTTAATATACAATATATTTTACAATGTAAAATATAATCGAAAACCTATATTTTGTATGGCTTCTTTTAATTTCTCAATATTTTTACCATATGTTTAATAAAATTGGCAATTTTGGGTTTTAATGTCTGAAAATTTTATTGAAGCATAATATCATATTGCTCATTAACGTAATTTTAAAAAGTTACAAAAATCTTCAGTCTAAATTTTTTTATCGCTATTTAAAATTGATAATGTATATTCTCTAATACCTATTCTATGTATGGATTATTATTATTTATTTCAATAATACAATAATTATTATTCTATGTCATCGAACGCATCAGCCGTTTAGGTACATTATAGTATTTTACATCTATTATACATTTATACTCTATGGCGATGGACATAATTTATAATTATTATAATATTTTATAAAAATTTGCGTCGCTTATATTTTATTTTATTATTATTTTTATATATACTTGTGTAAACATTTTTTTGTTATACTTTTTTTTTAACATTTTATTTATTTTAACGTAGTTGCAAGTTTATTAATAAAAGAATAGTCGAAAATGAGTCAAAATATTATTCAATCACGTATGAAAGTAATCGTCAATTCAACAATCGTCAACTGCTAAGGAAATGCAAATTCCGTGCTGGACATTATAATAAAGGTAAGTGAAGAAATTATACAAAGATAGTATTAATAATATTTTAAATAAAAGATAATAATTTCCCTGTGTATTACTATATTTATTACATTTGTTAAATACAATAATTTTAAAGAAATTATGAATGAAATATAAAACTAAATATAATATTCAATCTGTAAATTTATTTATTTAATTTTTGTGGTTTTTAATAAAATTTTAAATTTTACATAGGTAATATTAATTTTTAATTATTATATCATGCAATTAATATTGTGTTCTTTTAGAGCATAAGTTCCCAACCTATGGCCCGCGGACCACTGGTGGTCCGCGAGCTATTGTGAGGTGGTCCGCGACTCCGCGAGTCACACTTAAAAAATGTAAAAATATTTTAATAATTTAATTTTCCTTTGAGGCATAACAATAATTATTGACAATCGTGTATAGTACGTCGTTTATTTATAAATTCATATTACACAGGGGCGGTTCGAGGGTGGGGGCAAAGGGCCACGGCCCCCAACCAGGACCGTATTTAAAAAAATTGTAAACTGTTAAAAACAAAATTACATTATTACGTATAAATATGATAGTAAATATTTGTGTTTTTTTTGTTATAAAATTATCCCAAAATTTTGACTTGACAACCCCCAACCAAGTCTCTGGAACCGCCCCTGATATTACATAGTTCTAAAATATGTGAAAAAAATTATTCTTATTTATAAGAAAAATAAGGTATAAAATTTGGTGGTCCGTGATGTATCGGAAGTTCTCTTAGTGGTCCGTAATACCAAAAAGGTTGGGAACCACTGGTTTAAAGTTTATAATATTTCTGAATTTATTATAACATAATTTCTATATTTTACGATAATTTAATGATCAGGCAATATTGAAAGTAAAGACGTGAAAATATAGAACTTTTGTAATTTTTTAACATTTTTAATTTTATCTATAGATATTTAAGATTATTCTTAAAAATTTTAACATTATATTTAATAAAATTGTTAATTTTGTAGTTTGAATTCTATAAATTATATTCTTATTTCTTATCTTCACTTATCGATTAACTTATTTCCAAAAAGTTACAAAAATACACAGATCAATTTTTCTTTATAGCTGTATTTATTTCAACGGTGCAATAAATCTATGTCCTAAAAACCAAACAGCTGTTATGAAACTATACATTATACGTTTATATATTATATCTATATTCTATGGCGATGGAGCATTATATAGTTATTGTAATATTTTTACAAATTTCAAACGTTTTTATTTTATAATTATAGTTTTTATATTATATGTGTTTATTTTATACACACGTTTTATTGTTATAATATTTTAACATTTTATTTATTTTTACGTCGTTATACAAGGTAGTTAATGAAATGAATACCTAGTCGAAAATGAGCCAAAGTAGAATAAAGTATTACAATACATGGTGAATTCAATAACCGTCGACTGCAAAGGAAATGGATTTTCCTTGCTGGACATCACAATGAAGGTAAGCGAAATATTATGAAAAAATAGTAAATAATATTTTATATAATTAATATAAAAGATAATATAACTTCGTTGTGTATTAAAATATTTATTATAATTGATAAATAAAATAATTTCAAAGACAATATGAATAAAATACGTAATATACACATATTTAAAATTATAAATAATAATCAATAATCCTGTAAAATTATTAGGCAGGTATTTATTTTATTTTAATATAAGTTTTTAATATAGTTTTAAATAGTTAATTAATATTGGTTGTTATATTGTGAAACCATATTGGTTAACGTTTTTTCAAAAAATTACAAAAATCTCCATTCTCGATATTTATTATATAATTTTTTAAAGTTGATATATTAGTAAAATTAATAATCTATAATAAGTATTTATATATTTTCTAATTATTACAAAATATTTATTTTTTTAAATAATACAATAATTTATATCACGAAACCAATTAGCCATTAATCAACATTATATATCAATATTTTATGGAGATAGAACATCATATTATAGTTATTATTTTTTTTTTTATTTTATTTAATATTTTATCTTTATAAACGTTTTATTGTTATACATTTTAAACAATTTATTTATTTTTACCTAGTTACAAGTATACAATCAAATGAATAGTCAAAAATGAGTCAAACTAGAACCACGTCGTACTCGTCAATTGATAAGAAAATGCAAATGAATGCGTGCTGGACATTATAATAAGGTTAGTCAAATATTATAAAAATATAGTAATAAACCATACAATAAATAATATTTTTAAACATTTGTATTTGAAATAAAAGATAAATATTTGTGTTGTATTATTATTTTTTACTATTATTAAATAATGTAATTTTAATGCCTGTAGTTTGATTAAATTAATATGTTTTATTTAAAATTTAAAATTTAAAAATAATATTTAATCTGTAAATTTATTAATTAAGTACATATATAATTTTTTTTATTATTTATATTTTAAATTTTAAATAATTTATATTAATTATTATATTATTCAATAATTGTGTTTGTCACTTTAATTCATAATAATATAATGAATTAAAAATCTATGAAAATAATTGTAATTATCACCTCTCTCCTTAATTTTTTTGCTTTGTTTTTCTATTAAATTTCATAGGGTGACATAAATATTACACAGTTATTGACATATTTTAGACATTTAGAAAAATTGTTAAACTGTGGTTTTGATTATTGAAGTTAGTTATTAATTTCACTTATTATTTATAATTTTACACTATACCAATATCGATTCAAGATTATTATAGGTATAATAAAATATATTATATTTATTACTAGTACCTACGTAATAAACTACAAAATAACCTAGGGTGACCAGACGCCCCGTTTAAATCTGGATTATCCCTTTTTTGATCATCACGTCTCGTCCCGTCAAACTTCGAATGGAACACTTTTTATTCCGTTTTTAGAAGATTGTCCCGTTTTAATTTCAATATTACCTATTTATTATATAATAATCGTATTAATGTTTGTAAAAAAGTATCTATATATGAAAAAAATATAAAATGCAAATGAATACAACGTGTGTCGTTTGATGAATAATTAAGAGAAAATATTTTATTATTTAGGTTATTTTACTAAAAAGGGTAAAGTAATAACAAGATAATTGCTTATGATATTATGACAGAGATTTGGACTTTTACTCTCGAAATTTGTGTGCATATGTGTGAATAGTGAATGTATATGGCTGAGGGTTTATTTCGTTGGGGGGGAAGTCCCGTTTTTTTTATTTTCATAATATGGTCACCCTAAAATAACCATAATTCAGAGTTTTGATACCTATACGTTATTATTTAAATTTAGTATCAAATTAAGATTACATAAAAAATATTATTAACTTGGTACCTAAGGATATTATTAAATCTAATACAACACCCTACGTAGTAGGTAGGTATACAATATAATGTTTTATAAATTCTGTTTTAAAAATATGTATAATTTACACATTACATTAAATATTTAGTTAAGTATCTAATAAATTTTTTTTATTAAAGAACTCAAAGTAATATAATTTTTGTGAAAATAATAATTAAATATTAAATTTTGTTGTTTATATCTTTCTTGCAACCAATACTTTTAAATATTGAAAAATAAAACTTTATAAAATATACCTTAGGTACCAAATTTATTTATATAGGTACAGGTAAGTCAATATATTAGATTTGTATCGTGGCTAGTGTCCACTATCCAGGTTCCAGTATCCAGGATCCAGCAATGTATAATGTTCAAAGTGCAAGAGCCAGGACTCCAGGAGGGCTGTATCAGTTTGTCTAACATGGTATGTACCAGGTACCTTATTTTATTATATTATTTTTATATTTGTATCGTTAACGTAGCAGTTATGTTGATCAACCGGGAAAAAGTATTATTTTTGATATAGGTAATCATAATTATTACGAATCGTCAAAATAAATGTTTTGTGAATGTTAGAAATTAATTACTGCTCTTGATATATATTTCTTTAATAATTATAATAGGATTTTGTTTTTACATTATATTTTCAGAATTTTATATAAATAAAAAATTTACTTAATTTTATCTTATTTAAAATACCAACAATTTATATAATAATTTCATGGATAATATTAAACATTTTTTATTTTCACATCATAACTTAATATTATTAATTGATAAAATGATTCGTTTATAGTTTTATACTAATGTTGAGCATATAACGTATTGTTAAAAGATAATTGTAACCAACTTTTTATACTACTCTTAATATCATGGACAAACTATATAGGGTGTGGTGGTGTCGATATGGGGGTGTTGGAATAGGGTATGGGATTAAGTGTGTGATTGTAGAGTGATAGTAAAGTGTAGGTGTGAAGGTAAGGTGTAATGGAGGTGGGATGGTGTTAGTATGTGGAGTAAGTGGCGGTTGTGGGGGTGTTAGGTTAGGGTGTGATTAAAGTGTGAGGGTGGTTGTGTGGTGGTAAGGTAGGGTGGGGGGTAAATTCTGTGGGTGTGGGAGGTAATGTGTAGGGGTGGTGGTAAGGTATACGGGTGGTGGTGGTGTTTTTGGGGATGTTTGAGGGGGGGTGGGTTGTATACTTATGATTACGCTAGGATATGATGATTCTTACTGCATATATGTACAACGCATTGTTGAGGTCATAACAACACATGAGTGTGTTATGATTGGCTCATGCGTTATGTCATAATCAACACATGAGTTCGATATGACTATGATCTCTTGCGTTATGCTATAGTAACGCACGGGATATGACAAAATCGGTGTTTGCAGTTAGGGAAGTAATTACTTATGCGGTATATATTTGCATGTATGAGGTCATATCATACACGTGCAAAACAACCGTATGGTATGACCTCGAACCATTGTACTGTCATATTATGAAGTTTTATCCCCCCCCCAAATTATAGGTGGACACAATACCTATGTAATAGAATCAAAGGACCGGTACATACTGGGCGTTTTAAAAAACCTAACCTATAGGTTACTATTTCTTTGGTCCCAGGTAGAAAGGGCACGAGTCAAATTTTGTAGGTTTTCAGTACAAGTGTTTGAAAGTTTAAAAAATCATTTTGCTGTAACATTTATATAATAGCCTAAATTGAAAATTGGTTAATTTTCAAAAAATGTAGCACTATTTGATAGTAATGTTTGATTTAGTCTCACATAATTTTATTATGAAATAATTGTACATATAAGTCCTTTGTATTTTAATATTTTTGACATAAGTCCTTTTGATAATGAATTAAGCCATTTCACAATACCTTGTTAGGACTTAAATCCTATATTAAATTACATATTTAAAGTTTGAAATAAATAAATATATATTAAATTTTAAAATATTCCTTTATTTTTTTTTACAATTGTGTTTTCTTTAAAATCATAATTATTCTAATTTCACATAATAAAAAAAAATCAAATAAGTACCTAAATAATTATTAATTTTTATCATGTTAATAATTATTAAATACATATAAAAAATAATAATATTAATCATAATCAGTATCATACAGATCTGGATCATCTCTTGCATTTTCTTCTTCATTAGTTGTAAGGTTTTTTATAAAATTCATGATACACATTTGGAATTAACGGGAGTATGTCAAGAAGATCTTGTTTTTTTTCTTTAGAAATTGGTACTGAAGCATTATAAGTATTTTTTTAAATTAATGATGTTGTCCATACTTTTGTTTCTTCTTCTTAAATTTAAGACTTTAAAATCTTCAGCTTCATTTAAACTAGTTTATTATTACAATTAAATTAAAGCAGTAAACAGTTTAAAATGTCAAATTATTTTGTTTAATATAATGTAATAGATACTCAGAAAAAAATTATTTTACTTCAAAAAATTATTATATATCAATAAATATTGATATAATTGGATTATAATAAATACTACAGATTTGTAAATTTTATGAAATTGACATTAAAAAAATATTAATTTTTTATAGTACTTAGTTACAATTTTTAACTTTTTAAAAAAATAATAAAACTTTTAAATTAGGTATGCATTAAATTTAATACTAACCTAAATTATTTAAAACAGTTAAATTTCCGCCAGCTGGAACTTCAAATTCATTTTGTTCAATATCTATAATGTAATAATAAAATACATATATATATAATATTATAAAATAATTTTTATCAATTACTTATTATATTATTATAGTACATAAATATAATTTATTATTGTTTATTGCATAATGATATTTAAACATTAGGTTATAAATTTGAAATTAAAATATTAATTAATTTAAGTATTAAGTACCTTCATAATATTATTCGAGTTATCATTTATTATATCTTGAATAAATGATTCGTTCATTAGTGTTTGAATTTCTTCTCTGTGACCTGATAAATCAGATTCATTATCTGATGATTCTGGTATATAATCTTGATCGAGATCAAAATTATTGTCTATATCATATTCATCTGTTAATCATTTGTTTTATTTATTATTATATAATTTGTTACAGTACGTAAGGAATGTAATAAAATCGTATTCATATTTAATATAATATTCTACTTACCAATATCATTTGATAAAGTTAGTTTCTTTTTAGTCATTTCAATTATTCGTAATGCACGTTTTTTCATTTTTGAATTTTATTATAATAACTTAAATAATATATTGGTCTTTATTTGAACTTACGTATAATAATTAAATAATATATCAAAAATTGAAAGTGAAACGATGAAAACAATGTGACTATTGATTTAACTACTAAAGTCAATGAAGTTTTTGGAATGAACAAATAATAATAATGATAAATTGATTAAAATAACAACATTATATTATTATGATTAATATAAATAACTACTTATTTTTATTTTTATCTAATATTAAGTACACGTGTCATACTGTCCACGTGTCAAACTTGTTTACGTAAATAATAAAAATGATATATAGCTAGTACTATATTATAATATATGTCTATACCTATGTCTATATTATAATATTTTAATTTATTATGATAACGAATATAAATACTGTTTCTTGACTTAAGCCATTATATTATGATATAGGTAACAAAAGTCGTAAGTCATCTTAAGCCATTTATACCTAACTAATAAAATGATAAAAAAGACAAGTCATCATACACCTCATATGCCCTTTTAACCAAAAAAAAAGTGTGTAATGTTGAGATAGGTATGCCCTTTTTATTTTCTTTATAATATGAAAAATATTAATTTCTGACTTATGCTACCTGGATCAAAAAATCAAGCGAAAAATACACAATAATTATAGTGAAAAACAAAAATTTTTATCAAAAAATGACTTAAGCCCTTTCTACCTGGGACCAAAGATTTGATGTTTATTTAATTAATGAAAAAATGTGCAGAAAAAAATGAATACATAAGTAGTAATTATATATAGGAGTATATATATATTATATGTAATTTTGTTGTCACCATTTTAGTTTTTTACCCGTTAATGAATCGATTTTAACTAATTTAGTCGTTGTCATAAAATATCCATGTAAAGCCCAAGTAAGAGCATCGCAATGTAGATGTAGATGTATAATGTACTGTATACATAATAAATTTCTTATAATTAAGAGAATGATGTTAAAAAAACTATTAAAAAATAAGGGGATAAATTACAAGTTCCTATATAATAAAACACAAAATTGTTATTTATCGAGTTATGGTCCTGTTGTGTCTACTGGTATAGTGTGATATATTATTTGATACATTAAATAAAATTATTGAAACTTTCATATTAAAATACATATTTTACATATAAATTATACATTTCTTATAATTAAAAGAAAGATATTAAAAAAACTATTAAAAAATAAGGGGATAAATTACAAGTTTCTATATAACAAAAGACAAAACACAAAATTGTTATTTTTCCTGTTGTGTCTACTGGTAGTGTGATATATTATATGATACATTAAATAAAATTATTGAAACTTTGATATTAAACTACACGCATATTCGGATTATTACCTATTATATATAAAAGTTCACATAACAAATACATAGTACGCGCCATATATTATTTATGACAAAAAATATGAAATATTATGAACCTACTTGGTGACTTTAATGATATCTGTTACTTTTTCTGAATTATGATAATTTTAGTACTTTTTGTGCACCACCTTTAAATATACGTTTTTTAGTAAAATCATCAGATTCAGAACTTATTTATGAAACAATATATAGATAATCAAAATAAAAATTCACAACAAAAAAAAATATATAAATAATGTAAATTATAGTATAGTTCTCCAGGAATATGAAACACAAACGCAATATTTTTAATAATACCTAATAAATAAAAATATTATGGTTGACGTAGAATAATAGTACTTCATGTTGGTATTTATTTTTTTTTTTATATAGATAACACATTATTCAATGATATTATTGTGCATTAAATAATAAAATGTATATAAGATACGGTCAATATTGTGTAGGTAGAGGGTTAGCCATCGCCTATAAATGAAGACATCATATGTTTTAAGTTATTACGTTTTCCTTTTTTCTTATAGTATTTAATAAAATATACATGTGGCCAATGACGTGGGATTGGTGCAGTGTGAGAAAGTGACCAGATGAGAGAGGGCACCGGTAGACTTATTCAATTAGCCGTTAGAAAGGCTGACCCGCTTAATTAGACAAGGAAAAGGTAGGACGGGATGGTCGACTAAAATAAATATGTAGTCAAAATAAAAAAAATATAAAAAAAAAAAAAAAAAAAAAAAAGATAAAATATAAAAGATGCGTATCGATTGATATCGTAGTTGGATGTCGCCGTTATCGGATGGTGTTGCAGGCAGAGGTGGTCCCGGTGGTGGTTAATGCTGAAGACGAAAGTCACCCGCCGTTGGTGAGCGACGTAACTCACGTAATGTATCACGGAACGTACTTGTTCGGATTACCGACACCATCTTCGGCATGGCTCTAGTCGAAAGTTGTTGCTGTCTTCGTTACTGTCTCCGTCGGATGCCGCCGTTGTCGGACGGTATTGCAGGCGGAAGTGGTCCGGTGGTGGTTAATGCTTAAGACGAAAGTCACCCGTCGTTGGTGAGCCGTAACTCACGTAATTTAAGTACCTATTCGGATACCGACACCATCGTCGGCATGGCTCTAGTCGAATGCTTTCGCTGTCTTCGTTATTATCTTCGTCGAATGCCGCCGCTAGCGTCGAT
>JAIUCT010000019.1:6632284-6646289 GCA_021307375.1 Tetraneura akinire | reverse complement strand
TTTTTTTTGTTCTCAGCTAAAAATTAAAAACGCATTTTATAGGGGTACCCCTGCGCAAATTTTTTTTTGAAATGAAACACTTAGAATTTTTTATATACGAAATTTTTCCAGTACATTCAATGTAATCTATAAAATATTCAAATTTTTCTATCTCCTCCAATATGTATAATTTAGAAAGAAATTTTTTTTTGTTCTTAGCTAAAAATTAAAAACGCATTTTATAGGGGACCCCTGCTCAAATTTTTTTTCGAAATAAAACACCGTTGACGACTCTTCTACTTCCACCCATAATGCCAGAAGCCACAATCCACCTACCACCCCAAAAAGAAGTGGAGCCATTGCTCCACTTGGCATATGTACTCGGCGCCACTGGTTACCTAAATACCAAAATCTGACAGTACTTCGCTCAGAATTGTTTTTCGAATGTAATGGTCTATCATTGAATAAAATGTTAATCAAAATTCAACACTATCTTTTTTACATCTGAATCCATTCCTTGCTTTTTATACTTTAAACAGCTAAAAAAAATAATCGTAAAAGTAATATTCACAATTATTTGAAACTGAGTTAAGTAATATGTATTTGAGCTTCAATAAAATTTTTTGTCAATTTTGTTTAACATTATTATTGTAAAATATTGAGTAATAATAAGAATCCATAAAAATATTTACTCTAAATATTGAAATATTGATTTTACTGAAATTTCAACTTTAAACACCTATAAAAAAAAAATTGAGAGTTGAGATTTTTCTAATATTTTGGAAATACGTTAAGATATAATATATCAGTATACTTCAATAAAATTTTGCACATTTTTTGGCTTTTTAATAATTCTTATTGTAAAAGTATTGAACAATAAGAAGAAAAATACTTGTATGAATTCTAAAATTTTCGTTTAAACTAAAAATATCAAATTTAAACAGCTATAAAAAAAAATATAAGACTTGGGATTTTTATATTCTGAGCGAAGCGAAGAATGTGTTTTTTAATATTTTAGTATAATGTTAAATAATATGTAAGTATACTTTAGTAAAATTTTCATATCTACATACTCAAAATTTTGTAGAAAAATTAACGTAACGGTTTTAAAATTTTATCACATATTTATAGTACCTTTGTTAACACCTAATAAAAATTTGAAGTCTCGAATTTCATAATTGCAGCCCTTTTTTTCCAGTTTGAATCGAAGACCTGGAGGAAACCGCTTTCGCATTACCTACTTCCTCCGGGCCAAACTTCATAATTGCCTGAGTTATCGTGAAATATTGAAATCGGATTCGTTGAAATTTCATCTGTCGTGAAAAATGCCGTTTTTCGTCATTTTTTGGTCGTTTTTTCTATTGCATAGGATCAATTTTGAGAAATTAAAAAAAAAATGACCTAAATAAAGTACCAACTATTAGTTCCACTTTCCAACTGGAAACGCATGCTATTCGTGATAATCGGAGTATTATTTCGAATAGTAAAAATGTCTTCAGATTCAGACATAAAAAAAAGACACACATCATTGTAAAACCAATACATTTTTCACTTAGCTCAAAATCTAAAATTAAGGGCAAATCAGAGTTCATAAACGCTATGACTATATAATATACGAGTATATTTTTTGTTATACCAATGCTGTTAGAGAAATTTTGAATTCTTAAATAAACCTGTTGTATTTGTTTAGATTACAAATATATTTTAGTTTTTTTCGGATTTTAGACTTCCTAGAAGCTAGAACTATAGTCACATAAATGGTTCGCACGTATAAGACTTGATCTTGATATCTTATTCTCTATTGTTTTGTAAAATAACTTTCCTATCACTCTGTCGTTTACATATCGTTTAAAATATAAATAAATATATATATTTTTTTTAAACAATTTTCGTATATATAAAGTACCTATAAAGTTTTTTTACTCATAAATACAAAATTTTAAGTATCAATGAATTATTTAAAATTGGAACACAAGTAAACACATACCTATATAATCTGTTTTTTCTACAATTTAAACCATGTTTGTATACTCGAAGCACGTAATTGCACCGATTGTATAATAAATTTTTATTGTTGATTCGCTATGTTTGTACGCAAATAACACTAAACAAATACTTATTTGTTTTTGTAATTTACTCCGATTTCATTCACTCGAACAATTCGACGAAAACTTCGGCGAATTTGTAATTAACATTTTTTCACAGTGGCCGGAGTTTTCGACGAATTTCTCGAATGAGTAAAATTAGAGTAGATTAATTACGAAAACAAATAATAGTGTTATTAATGTAAAGTGTTTGCTAATGTGTTATCGGCATTGTAAAAATGGTAAATTAACATAATAGGCGTTTTTATATTATCGGTTACGAGTGCCTCGAGTTCCGAGTATTACGAGTATATAAAATTATGATTAAATTTTAAACTTTATTAAAATTTCGTTAAAAAAAAAAAAAGAAATAGAAATTTTAAGTTTATATTATTATGGCGATTAAAAAAAATATTTTAAGTATTAAAAATAGTTTATAAAAAAAAAAAAAACAATAATTGGCGAAATTTAAAAATAAACGCCTATTATGTACATTTTTATACATAATCTACATATATTTTTTAATATAATACTTTTTTATTTACAAATATTATCCCGCTAAAATACAAATTGTATTTTTCAAAATGGTTACTTCACTTCGTCTATAATTTTATAATCGAGCTCGTTTTTTTTTCATATCTAGGAGTTCTCACACTCACATCAAGTTAAATACATACCTACAACATATATTATATTTATTATACACAAAATTGAAAATATTATAATATTTTCTACCCTTCCTGGAATATTATAATATTAATATTATATAAAATATATAAATCTAATATTAGACGCACAATAATATACGAGATATGATACGATGATATAATTCACCGACGTCGTTTAAGGCGATATTACTATTTTCGCTTTAGAACGTGAAATATAATTTTGTATTATTAACTTATGGAAGATATCCCATTATTATACGCAGTCGTTCGAGACGCTTTCAAGAAATTCCGCTCACGTTATATTTTCTCTTTTATTTAATATTATATTATATATAGTAGGTACCTACGTTTCGAGTACGAATATATGAGATTGCATTTTAAATATTCAAACAAATCGCTTTTTTTTTCTTCGCGAATCTTTTAAATTGATTTTTTTATTTTTATTAATATTATTATTCTCCGTTATACTTACATTATGATCGCTATCGCTTATTTTAAGAAGTCCGTGCGGAAATCACATTTCTATTAAACATTAAAGACGAATTAAAAATTTTATTTTTAGAGCAGGGCGCCAAATTTTTTCTTAATGCAATAGTACTATATTAGATAATAGATATATACAGGTCTGTATACATCCAAAAGCAACGTCAAATATCAATAAAAATTTTCATTTCGTAAATAGTAAACCAGCAACCAGCCAATTTGGGATAATGTTAACTCTAAAACCATTTTCTTATTTCTCAGCACACCTTTCACCTGTGTGTAAGAATTGGTTATCAATTTATCATTGTTATAAATATAATAAAATTGCTTAACGATACTGTATACTCGTATATTATACCGTAAGTATAAAGTAGACTCTCAAATCAAATTTTTAGATAAATTAATAGAAACGTTTTACACCCGGATCCCATTAACTTTCTTAAATCATATACATTATACAAGACAATCCAGAAGAATGCTCATACACATAGCATAATTCAATTAATCATAACATGAAATTTTGTCTTTTGAAGTTATGAACATAACATCACCATAGCGGGTGACCTAAAAATTTCACTACTCCTCACTCCGTCACTCGTTCAAAATATATATTGTATAGATAGGTATTTTAAGCTTATTTATGGTTTATTACATAATATATAATATATACAATATTATAATAATTAAAAAATAGGTTTAATAATATTAAATTATTATAATATATTTTATTTTGATTCAAAATACATTTTGATACATTTAAATTTATTTATTTCCAATATTTTCTAATACTTAGATTTTGATGATTTATTATTTTGGTGATACAAAATTACAAATTTCTTAATATTATTAGTTTATAACTTGTTAATGGTTTATTATCACTTATCATCTGAATATGATGATATAATTTTTTTTTCATTTTTTTTTAACTTTATGAATTTATCTGTATGATATTGTAATAGGTAAATTACGTGTAATTAAAAATGTATTAATGTTAAAAAACGAAAATTCAAAAATTTATAAATATTAAAATGACGGGGTGGTAATCTGTGTTTTTAGTGAATGTGGTTTCTAAGCAACACGTTAGGTCAATGACTGGAATTTCACATTATTATACGGTGGTATATGTATACAGATTACAGGGTGTTCTACCAGCACATCTAACTATTTTTCATTAAATATATTCTTTTCATAAAATAAATGTCCATTCTAAATTATCTCATTTTTATGTAAATATCGAATGTAACTATATCTAAATAACATGTATTAAATACATTATTATGAATATTGAATAAAATCAATTTCATAAATTAATATTAATTTTGATTACAAGAAAAAATTGACAAGATTAAAGATGACTAAATCACAGATTTTAAAAAGTGAAATTTATATACTTGTATTACTTTATTAAGTATGCCTATACGTATCTATATAATAATATATAATAATAATATTAGTAGGATTTTTCAGAATTAAATGTAGAAGAACGTTATATAACCTTTTTCCATAACTATATTATTATATGATCATAATAGATACCTAAAGATTCTTAAATATTTAACTATATAATAATGTGTGTATAAAATAGTGTTATAAAGAAAAATAAAAATAATATGTGTAGTAAAATATATTATAATTTTAGTTATCAAATACAGTTTCTTATACCTGAAATATACTAATAAACCTTATAATAGTTTGTATCTAATTTTCTGTATAAAATTAAATTGTTAAAAAATTGATATAGGTACTAAGCGAATAAACGCATTGACGGGGGACCACCCTGTGCAAACGTTAACATCGACGCGCGCGCTGTTTCGTCATCCGTTCTCCAGAAACAGGGCTCGGGTATAAATATTTTTCTGTTACACAGAGTTAATTCGTGGTATAAATCTAAATAAAAAAAAAATAAAAATATGACGTCTAATTTCTCGCAACTCGATGAACTGAAACGAATTAACAACATTGACGATAATAAAAATAAAAATAATAAGAACGATCAATTGGTGCAGGAGAGGACGAGAAAGAATAAAAAGATAGACAAGGTGCAATGCGACGGCAGATTGTAAGTGTACATAGTTTTGTATTAATATGTTTAAAATTTAAAATGTTCTTGTTAGATGTTAGTACTATTTGTTACTATTTGTTCGTTGTTGGTATAAATTTGTAAAATGGCATTATAAATAAAGTGATAAATATCGCATTATACGAGAGTATATCATCTCGTCCAATCCAAAAAAGTAAAAAATGTAGTGAATTATTGCTGTTTTTTTTTTTTTATCAAAAAATAATACCGTAACGCCTATTACGTATAGTTATATAACAAATTATTGTACATAAGTGTACATACTAAATTTGTACATTTTATTATTATTATTATCTTTATATTTTATTGCAGGAAAATCGTAATAAACCGAGAGAACGAACTGCGAGCCAGATGGCCGGAACGGTGGGGATTTTATTCGAAAAACAATGTAGAAACGGTAAGTCGTCGACGGACGGTTTTAATAATATTCTATACCTATAATCTATATATATATATACAGTATGATCAGTGAAAACTTTAAGTTATGTGTAATGTGTATATATGGGGTATAATTTCGTATAATCCCGATGATAAATTTTGTAACTTTAAAACATGTATAAAAAATAAAATATAATGTCATCACTCTGTACATTACCTCGGAGGATATTATATAGTTCTCTGTGTAGGTACATAATTATTATAATAATATCATTGAACTGCGTCGAAATAACCTTTGCCTGAATGCTCATATGCCTTTTGTTTTTATATACATTCAACTATATTAATATTACTAATTTAAATTCGCATTATAATACCGTATAAAGCTCGTTACGAAATTATTACACACCGTAATAACAGTCATATTACTCTCTTAGTCCTTATATTATTTCCTATATTATAAATTATAACCCGTTCAGTAATACTATTTATTATATTATATTTTCACGTGTCCAAGGCCATAACCCATACTCGTAATATGTTCACAAATCAGAAGACAATATCTAGTTTTTTTCCTAGTTTACTAATTGCATTATAATAATTATTATAACGAAAGAACAGTATAATAAATTTTTATAAAACATAAATAAATTTAACGTTTTAAATTTATAATACAATAAAAAAGATTAATTATAATATAGTATTATTAACACCATAATATGTTACACAATATTAGGTATTAACCTGTATGTTTTATATGTACGTAAGTAAATTTTACATATTCATAGATGAATAATACTTATAGGATATACTGATATACATATACCTAATCACAAAGTTAAATTTAAAAAAAAAAAATTATACTTATATCATATATTTATTACTTTATACAATGCGTATATATTCATATTAGTTAGTTAATTAATTTTTTTTTTATAATTTTCTTCGTTCACACAATCATGCATCAAAATAAATGTTTAATCATACTATCATAAATGAATTATTTAAAATTTTTATGAACTATAGGTACTTATATTTTGTATATATGTTTACTTCCTTCCGTTTTTCGGACCAACATCCAACATTTATTATCCTATCATCATAATATAATATTACCATTTGACTATTTATCATTTTATGATATAATATAGGCTCGGCCTGTATGAACGGGTGTGTACGGGTGTACGGGTCTATAGGCTCTTTTATATTATTATAACTCCTGCACATCTCAATTCTTGAATAATTATAAAAAAAAAAAAAGAAATATGCAAAAGAAAAGCCTCTTATATGAATTCGTGACGGCACGGAAACTGGTTTGAAATTATTATTTTGCCATAACCATTAATGAGTTACAAAAACCGGTTGGTTAAAAAATATAATAATATATATCTATGGCTTTATATATATATATAAATATACACAAGCGCATACCTAATTTTTTTTTATTTTCGATTCGTATTTATGTAATAATTGTTTTTTCGGAACCCCAAAAAATATAAAATATTAAGCGGCCGAAAAATCATTAGTTATGCATATACGTAATGATAAAAAATATAATATTATTATAATTATTTATAACGTATTCTCGGTAATCATATATTTTCTCTCTCGCTTTCTTTATATGTGCGTGCGTGTTGAAATATCATAATTTTTTTTTTTTTTTTCTGTAACTGACGTTTGCATCATGTTAGCGCTCGCTGCACCGTGTGTGCAACTGCAGACACGACAGACGACTAGTCTAACGACTTGTTATTAAAGATTTCATCTTTCATCTTCGTGAAGTATTTACACATTTTTACAGGACGATCTGCAGAGTGAGACAGAGTTTAATAACGCGTTACGGCATTATTCTTATTCAATTTTAGAGAAAAACAAAAAATAAGATGTAAGAAATAAATGACGATACATTATATAGGTATGAATATGAAAATATGTAAATCTATAGGCTACATATAAAAAGTAAACAAAATTTTTTTAATACATACAAGGACAGAAAGAATTTTTAAGGAGACTAAAGCAAAGCCCGCGATTAACGCGTTTATATCCCCGGAAAGTGTCATAAAAACACGTTATTATATCTTCAAAAAGTGTTTAATAGATTATAGATATATTAATATTATAATACATTGTACATTTTTCTTCTAAATTTTATAACAAAAAAACTTTAATTTTTTGTGTCATTATACACTATATAGTATATACCTACACGCTACATTAAATAAATGAAAACAATGTAAACTCGTATTATATGTATTACACAAATATACGAAATACGACAAAATAATTATTTATTTAATAAATTTACACCTAACGGAATTTTTACACACAATAACTTAGTAAACATTAAAAAAGATGAGCTGATACTCCTGCCGCACAGGATACAGATGTGCGAATCATAGCGTTTAATTTTAATTAGAATTTGAATGCAATGATAAACCATTGCATTCGTAAAAACGATTCTGAGCGAAGTTCAGTCAGATTATAATTTTCGTTTGAACTAAAAATATCAACTTAAAACAGCTATAAAAAAAAATTGAGATTAGGGATTTTTCTAATATTTTAGTATGATGATAAGTAATATGTAAGTATACTTGAGTAAAATTTTCAGACCCTAATACCAAAAATTGCCAATTTTATCAAACATTATATACGTAAAAACGAGAATTTTACGAAATATTCAATGTCCAATATTTTGGAGAAAAATGAACGTAACGGTTCCAAAATTTTACCATATATATATAATAGCTATGTGAACACTCAAAACAATTTTCAAGTCTCTATCTTAAAAATTGCCTGAGTTATCGAGAAATATAGAAATCGAATTCGTCAAAATTTCATTTTTCGTGAAAAATGCCGTTTTTTCGTCATTTTTTCGAAATTTTTTCTACCGCTTAGGGTCAATTTTGAGAAATTCGAAAAATGACCTAAATAAAGTACCAACTAGATCCACTTTGCTACTGGAAACATACCCTATTCGTGATAATCGGAGCATTATTTCGGGTAGTAAAAATGTTTACAGAATAAAAAAAAAAAAAAACAAAAAAACCAAAAAAAAATCACACATCATTGTAAAACCAATACATTCTTCGCTTCGCTCAGAATCTAAAATATTATAAATGATAAATCATAAATATAATTATAACCTACAAATCTACAATGAATAAGAACAAACATACATATATTATATTTGTTATACTATTTATTATTTAGTATAGAAATATATAGAATAGAATATATTGAAGTCCATATTCTATGAAGTGGGTGGTTGTATCCGTAAGTGGTGTGATGGGTGGAAATAGAGAATAGGTAATGATTTCTAGTGGAATGAATAGGAACACGAAATGAGATGGATGCGAAAAAGTTAGAGGCATCAAGAAAACCAAATGGAAAGATGAGATGAAAGAAAGATGAGCATTAGTACGTCGGGAAGCAAATGAAGGGACATTTAGGTAAGAGGAAACTGGAGCGTAATCATGTGGAAGATGGTCAATTTTTAGAAGAAACGTACCAAAATAAAGAAAACAGTTTTGTACTAAATCCATTCAAAATTGGTTGGGAGATAAGTAGGGATACTAGATTACAATAATTTACAACACCATTTCTAGAACTGATCATACCAAGCAGAAATAGAGAGTGCGATGACATATAAGGGATAAGAAGAAGGTAGTATTACGCTTTAAGAAACCTAAAATCTTATAGGCTCTTTAAAACGGTAATATTGATGTTGTGTTTAAAAGAGAACGAGGGATATAGTAAAATCCTATGTCTTTAACGATAAAAACTCGTTGAAGTGCAAAATTCTTAATAGGATATGAGTGAATTATAGGTGATCGTTTTCTGGAGGTCATATAGTGATATTTATCGAAGTTAAAATCAATATTAACATACTTAGTCCAAGAGAAGAATGCGTTCAGATCAGATTATAGAAGACAGTCATCAGACTGAAAGTTAATTTTGTAAAGTATTTTAATATCATCCGCGAATAAAAGGACTTTAGCAAAGGAGTGATTTTACGAAAAGAATAAATAGAAAAGGGCTAAGGTGAGAGGTGACCATCTATGGAATACTAGATGAAGTAGTCGATAAAACGGTAACGGAGGTCGTATTAAGAAGTGTGACAAATTGCTAATAAGTAATAATATACAAGTACGTAAACCTAGACCTACATGACTACAGAGCGATATTAAAATTTAATGTTTCAAAAAAATAATTTGAAATGAGAATTAATAATTATTAATTACTTTGTTAGTTAGTAATTGCTAATTACAAACACTTTAAAAATACTTAATAAATTTGACTGAACTTTGCTCAGAATAGATTTTTCAAATACAATGATTGCATTGCATTCAAATTGTAATCAAAATTCAACACTATACTCTTTATACTTGTATGTGTATTCCTTTCTCAGCAGTATGCTAATATTAGGTACCTAGTTCTTTTTTCTTACGTATACATTCTACTAGTGACATAAATAATTATTTATAATGAAAACTAAAACTAACATGTGGTAAGTTTAATTATACAATTATACTGTGGTCCAACTCCAACCACAAGATCCTAAAATTACTCTTCTCTATAGATTACTTAAAATTTAAATTTAGTTTAAGGGCTGTAGCTAATTTAATTGATTATTTTATACATTATACTACGATATATAAATAAATAAAAAATATAAATAAAATATTGATAAATAAACATATTGTCAATTTACTTGTAATTCATATTTATCGTATAAACAGTTATGGAACGAAAAAGCTGTAGAGTTAGGACTACCGGAAAATTTTATCAATATTAGAAGACAGAAATTACGTAAACCTGATAGAATACAACCTTTGACCGATGCGGTACCATCGCCAGATCATATTCCAATAACGTCTTCTGGTAATATTTTTGGAAATTAATAAAATAAGGATAAATTATAAAAATAATTAAATAGGTAACGTAATTTTTACCGTCATTAACTGTAGGTTTGGTCGGATGGCGATCATCACATGGAATTTGCAATTTAGAAATGTTTGGCAGATTTTTCGCTTATAATAAGCTGAACACTCAAATGTTGAAACCAGACAATGAACCAGATCAACAACACCAGAGATTCATAATTCTAGGATGACTGGCACAAACAAGGGCCATCATCAATGATTTAAATTTAAATTGCAAAATATTCCTCATAAACAATATTATTAGATATTTAGATCCCAAATATAAAGTTAACATGGGTTTATTTAAAAAAAAATACTCGTATATAATATTATTAATCAAAAATATCTATTTATCCGATGTGTTCATAATTTTCTAATAACATATTTTTATTTATTATACGTTTATTACGTGAATTTACTTTGTTACTGTATACAACCAGAAATTTTAGATTCTGAGCGAAGCGAATAATTTATTGGTTTTACAATGAAGTGCATCTTTATTTTTTTGGTTTTTATATCTGAAGACACCTTTAATAAATAATTCTCCGATTTTCACGAATATTTCCCCGATTGAAAAGTAGATGTAGTTGGTACTTTATTTCGGTCATTTTTCGAATTTCCTAAAAATTGAACCTATGTGATATAAAAAAACGACGAAAAACAGCATTTCTCACGAAACTGAAATTTCGACGAATTCGATATCAATATTTCAGGAAATTTTGAAGTTAGAGACTTTAAAATTATATTAGGTATTCACATAGAGTATATATATATATGTGGTAAAATTTTGGAACCGTTACGTTAATTTTTCTACAAAATATAGGACGTCGAATATTTCGTAAAATACTTGCTTTTATGTGTATAATGTTTAATAAAATTGGCTATTTATGGTATAAAGGTCTGAAAATTTTATTGAAATATATATGCATATCACTAAACATCATATCAAAATATTAAAAAAATCCCTAGTCTCAATTTTTGTTTTTAGAGCTGTTTAAATTTGATATTTTAGTTAATCCAAAATAAAATATTATAAAAAAAAATGACGAAGAAACGGCATTATATGAGTGAACTTCGCTCAGAACAGTTTTTTTCGAATGCATTGGTTTATCATTGCATTTAAATTATAATTAAAATTATACACTATGGTTGTACACTTGTATCCCTTCCCTTGCTTTTTTATTAATTTTATTTAACATTATTGTAAAATGTTGATAAATAATAAGAATCAATATATTATATAAAATAAATATCGATTTTACTACGCATATAATATTTACTTTTTAGATTCTAAAGTAACGAAGAATGTATTGGTTTTACAATGATGTGTGTCTTTTTGTTTTTTTTCGTTTTTAAGTATGAAGCCACTTTTACTACCCGAAATAATGCTCCGATTATAACGAATAGATATGTTTCCGGTAGCAAAGTGGATGTAGTTGGTACTTAATTTAGGTCATTTTTCGATTTTCTCAAAATTGACCATAAGCGGTAGAAAAAACGACCAAAAAATGACGAAAAAACGGCATTTTTCAAATTTCGACGAATTCGATTTCAATATTTCACAATAACTCGGGCAATTTTGAAGTTAGAGACTTGAAAATTTTTTTGGGAGTTTATATAGGTACTATGTATGTGTGATAAAATTTGGAACCGTTACGTTCATTTTTCTACAAAATATAGGACTTTGAATATTTCGTAAAATTCTCGTTTTTTTGTATTTAATGTTTGATAAAATTAGCAATATTTGGTATTAAGGTCTGAAAATTTTTCAGAAGTATATTCATATATTACTTAACATTAATTCAAAATATTAGAAAAATCCCTAGTCTCAATTTTTTTTATAGCTGTTTAAAGTTGATATTTTTAGTTTAAACTAAAATATTATGAAAAAAATGACGAAAATACGGCATTCACAAAAACATAGCACTATGGGAGACGCGTGTGGTGTAGTCGGCGAATTATTCCCGAACTAGATCTCGGTGTTTATGTAATTGATATTTTTGTTTTTTTTTTTTTTTATGACTGAAGAAACTTGTACTACCCGAAATAATGGTCCGATTTTCACGAATAGCATATGTTTCCGGCAGGAAAGTGGATGTTCTTGGTACTTTATTTAGGTTCGAATTTCTCAAAATTGATCCTATGCGTCAGAAAAAACGATGTAAAAATGACGAAAAAACGGCAATATATTAATCAATACTTACATTATCTGACTGAACTTCGCTCAGAATCGTTTTTTCGAATGCAATGGTTTAAGATTGCATTTAAATTATAATTATAACTAAATACTATGATATGCAGACCTATATCCCTGCGGCAGGAGTCGGAGGATCGTCTTTTTTACTATTATTTTTATTATTATTATACTACAAAAAAAAAAAATTGTTAGTTTATCTTAATTACAGTTTTACATAAATTAAATATTTTTAACATAATTTCAATAACGCCATGATGTAATAAACATAAGTGATTTTATTGGTATAAATAAAGAGGCTCAATATGAATTACTTTTACTGTATATTATGTAACACTCTTCATACCTGGTCCAATTACATTAAATGGCTGGTTGCTTGCGCAAAACAATCTCCAATTGTGTTCACCGACGACTACGACGACACAGTTAATAGTGTTTGAACTTCAGAAACTCTGTTACCTCTTACCTTCCTTTGTTATATATTAATACCCATATGAGCTAATAGTATGTCGTCGGTGAACACAAATGTAGATTGTGTTGAGCAAGCAATTGGAGAATATAACTCTTTATAATGCTTTTAGTCTTCCAGATGAAACTTCCTCTCCACTAGTGATGGGTAGGAACGCGTTTCATTATCTTCTTTACACCTGTATCCATTCCATAGCTGTATCAGGTCATCTTTTTATACTTTAAACAGCTATACCTAAAAATAAATTTAATTATAAATATTCATTATTCATAATAATTATATTATGAACTGAGTTATTAGTTATAATGAGAATATGTATCTGAGCTACAATTATTTTTAATAATTTTATTTAACATTATTGTAAAATATTGAGAAATAATAGGAATCAATAAATATAATAAATAGGTACAATAAATATCAATTTTACAATAATTTTTCTTTTTTAATATTATTTTTATTCTTATTATAGGTATAGGTACTAAATAAAAAAAAAAAAATGGTTACCTTGTTTTCTTAATTCCGGTTTTAGATAAATTAAATATTTCTAACATAATTTCAATAATTCCATGATGTAATAAACATAAGCGATTTTAAGTTGTGTAAATAAAGAGGCTCAATATGGATTACTGTATACAGTGTATACGTATAAGTAACACTCCTCATACCGGGTCCAACTTAATTAGATAGCTGGTTGCTTGCTCAACACAATCTACAATTGTGTTCACCGACGACTACGACGACATAGTTA
>JAIUCT010000019.1:6615142-6627441 GCA_021307375.1 Tetraneura akinire | reverse complement strand
TAACTATGTCGTCGTAGTCGTCGGTGAACACAATTGTAGATTGTGTTGAGCAAGCAACCAGCTAGGTATCTAATTAAGTTGGACCCGGTATGAGGAGTGTTACTTATACAGTAATTCATATTGAGCCTCTTTATTTACACAACTTAAAATCGCTTATGTTTATTACATCATGGAATTATTGAAATTATGTTAGAAATATTTAATTTATCTAAAACCGGAATTAAGAAAACAAGGTAACCATTTTTTTTTTTTATTTAGTACCTATACCTATAATAAGAATAAAAATAATATTAAAAAAGAAAAATTATTGCAAAATTGATATTTATTGTACCTATTTATTATATTTATTGATTCCTATTATTTCTCAATATTTTACAATAATGTTAAATAAAATTATTAAAAATAATTGTAGCTCAGATACATATTCTCATTATAACTAATAACTCAGTTCATAATATAATTATTATGAATAATGAATATTTATAATTAAATTTATTTTTAGGTATAGCTGTTTAAAGTATAAAAAGATGACCTGATACAGCTATGGAATGGATACAGGTGTAAAGAAGATAATGTTGAATTTTGATTAATATTTGAATGCAATTATATAAACGTTTCACTCGAAAAAAAACATATTGAACCAAGGTTATTTTTTATGTTTTAATGGGTTTCATGGACATTAATTTATATTAAACTTACAAACGTGATAATTTTATTGGGTGTTCATATCTTATGTACGTAGGTATATAGTTGTTATAAATAATATATTTTTGTTACATTTTTAGAACAATTATGTTGAAACCTAAATTTAAATGATAATTATTAGTTATATTTTTTATTGAAAATATTTAAATATATAAGTTTTAATTAATACAATATATATTATCCGACTGAACTTCGCTGAATATAATTTTTTCAAATGTAATGATTTATAATTATATATATAATTTTATTGAAGCATACTGATATTTATATTAACGTATTTTCAAATAATTAGGACAATCTCAAGTCTCATTTTTTTTTTTTTTTTTTTTTTACAAGTGTTTAAAGTTGAAATTTCAGTAAAATCAATATTTAAAATACATATTTATATATTTATTATATAATATTTTACAATAATGTTAAAAAATATAATTGACAAAAATTTTTTTTTCATTTTGAAAATTTTATTGTATCTTAAATACATTTTAGTTAACTCATTTCCAATTAATTGTGAATTATTACATTTATGATTTTTTTTTTTTTTTTATAGCTGTTTATAGTATAAAAAAGAAGAGCTCATGTTGCAGGGATATAGGTGTGCAAATCATAATATTTAATTTTAATTAGAATTTGAATGCAATGTTAAACCATCGCATTCGAAAAATGTATTTTGAGCGAAATTCTGTCAGATATGGCCATTTAGGTGACAAGGGATTTTATTAACATTTATATTGAACTTGAAAATTTTATATTATGCTCATTTATGTACTATATGTGTATTGTGTACGGTGTACCATATCCCTATATGTGTGATAAAATTTTGCGTTTTAAGTAGGTATTTAATAAAAATATTTAAAATTGTAATCAATACCTACATTATCTGATTCAACTTCGCTCAGAATACTTTTTTCTAATGCGATGTTTATCATTACATTCAAATTCAAATTCAAATTCAAATTCAAATTAAACACTATGATTGCACACCTGTATCTCTGCGGCAGGAGTATCAGCTCTTCTTTTTTAGTTTAAGTAAAAATTCACGAAGTATAGAAAGAAACATTATTAGTTTAGAATAGTAAAATAAAAATTATATCAAGGTTTCGGGTTTTTTATAACGTGTTATATATTGTACATTGTTAGGTTTACCTGCTTCTTGCTAGTGATTTTAAATGTAGGAAATTGTATATTAATAAATATTGTAATCATTATGAATAGTATATACATATTTTATTATTTATTTAGTCAATTTATCACTTAATGTAATACTGAAATATTATTAATACTTAATATTGATAGGAAAAAATTAATAATAATAAGGGACATTTATTAATTATATTTTATTATTTATTCAATCAACATTCATAAATCATAATTCATAATAAAATAAATAATTAACTATTTACATAGACATGCTTTAAAAACAAATACAATACTAAATAATAATAACAAATACACACAGTAAAATAATAATATTAAAATCATTAAGATTTTTCATGTTGTTTTATCAATAATAAAAAAAGGAAAATAACAAAAATAAAATTTTTATCCACATTCTATAAATGTTATAAAAAGAGAAGATAATACATATTATGCATATATTGTAATAGAATCAGTGCTCATAGTAGTTAAAATGGAAAATTTAAAAAAATTGTACTTAACATATTTTTTAATCTAATAAATAATAATAAATATTATGATAAAAATTCCATTGTGAACACTGAAATAGGATATTATCTAATAAATATTAAATAATTAATAGTAAATACTAAATACTAAATACATATTTTATTACATATTGTGTATATAAATATACAGGAATGATCTTAATGAAACATGAGTACTGTTACTATAATTAAATATATAAGAACATTATATTATTAATAAAAATGGTAACAATCAATATCAATGAGATATCAATTTTTCTTATGAATTGTATACATTGTACCCTTAACTCCAGCATTTTTTGTTTTATCAACAAAAATTTGATGGAGTGGGGATATTATTGCAATAACGTTGTGTATTTAAATCATATGTTTTACCATATAATTTCCAACTAATTATCATATATTGACTAATATTATTTTTTTTATTATAAAATATGAATAAATAATTTTTCAAATCAATTTATATTTAGTATGCCAAGTGAATGGGTATCATTTCCCAGTAATCATTCAGATCATCCCTGTGTAAATAATAATAATACAAATGAACTAATATTAATTTAATTTAATATTTTTCACAGTACTCTTTTTAGTAATAAGTTAGAGACAATTACATGTTTATCAGTATCACAGAGTAAAACTAAAATTAAATTTTTTAAATTAAGTACTTAAATTATTTTTTATCAAATTAGTTATATAAAATTAATAGAAGAAAAAATTCTATTCAATTGGTTGAGTTGTATAAGTAATATACATATATGTTACCGGCAAAGTATTGAATCCGGTATTCTATAGAATGCCATAAATGAACTGAAAAAGTATGATATTCATACATTGCCTAGGTATTCTATAGATTACCGAACCCAAAGTAGGCAATGTATAAAATGATATATTATTTTAATATATTAATTTATTATTACAAGAAAATTTCATATATTATACCATTGGATTTATTCGTAATTTTAGTTTTAACTCTTAAGCTGCTTTCATACATAGCGGTTCGACCGCTGGCGGTCACGGTTTATACTGCTGCCGCGATCGCGTTTACATTCACACAAGAGCGATTCGGTTTTCCCAGTGTGAATAAACACATTTAAATATGTGTGTTTAATTTGTAAGTGGTGACCGCCGCGATTTTAAAACCGAGACCGCTATGTGTAAAAGCAGCTTAGAGTATTTCTTATAGTGGAAACATATACCTATGTTATTATATATTATTATATTATTATTTAAGATGTCGAAACATTTTTATAATGAATTAAATAAAAATCAAAAAATTCAGTTTCTTTAACTAGTGATAAATACAATGAAATATTAAATTAAATTTCACTTATTAAAGATGGTCAGAATGGTAAGATGCTATAACAAATAAAAAAAAAAAAATTTATATTATAAACAAAATACCTAAAGTATATTTATAAATGTATTTTGATTAAACACTATTCAAAATTTCATACTTTGCCTAATATAGCATTGACATTCTATAGAATACCTAGGATTTCTATAGAAGGCCTATTTTCAATACTTTGCCGTTTGCCGGTAACATATAATATCTATATATAAATTAAAAATATACTAAATCTATATAAATACCACATACATAGACTAGAAAGTACGTACTATATACCTATAATACGTATAATATAACTAGGGTAGTCTTATTGATACACATTTATACACAAATTAAATATTGCATGTAATACTTGATGTAATTTAGGAGTACCACTATCTATAAATTAGAAATAAATGAACTCTCATCCACAATTTGAAAGTTCATAAATTTTTTTCTAGAAAATATGGAAATGACTATATGCATAATAAAATATATGATAAAATATTTCTAAATGATAATATTATAAAATAATTATTTATCCATATAATTTAATTTTTTTTTTTAATTTTTTTTTTATCGTTATATTTATAGTATGCAATTGATAATTAATTTAAAAAAATTATATACAAGGTGTAAACAATAATTATTTACTTTTAATATCTTAAAATAGAACATAGATTTTTTTTTATAGTTAGATATTATATTAAATAATACACATTTAAATGCTGACCGATTATTTTACCATTAATTAATTTCACGCATGCACAATGCAACTTTGTTTTTGTAAATGTAAACCCCAATTTTAACTATTAATTATTTTCCATATTTTTCAATGAATTTTGGTGGTTTAATCACATTTCTAAGTGCAAAATTACCTGAATTATAGAAATTTAAAATTATTAGACATTAATAGCCAAAATTTGTGACAATTTTGCTATTATGTATATGATTATTTTTAATTTCAAAGGTAGGTTGTACCACAAAAATATTTCTTATGTGTTTTACTATTGTATATGAACCTGTGTATGGTTAGTACAACTTTGAAATATTTATTTAATTAATTAAATAAAAAATTAAATATTTAAATAAAATATTTTATAATAATAAATATTTTTAAATAAAAATTAATATTTCAAAGTTGTACTAACCATACACAGGTTAATATACAATAGTAAAACACATAAGTAATATTTTTGTGGTATAACCTACTATAGTTTAATTTAGATAAATAGTAGGATTTGGAATTCATTAAATTAATTTATTAGGCAATAAGTATATAGTTTAATTATTATTTTACTATTTCAAATATGTAAATAATTTTATTTTTTAAAAACATAAGAATTAAATAATAAATTAATAATAAATATAATAATGTTATAAATTTATCTTATAAAGTGTACAAGTTGCACTCCATTATGATTTAAATATTAATAATTAATTAATTATTTTAATATTTATAATATACTGTATCCTAATTAAATTGAATAGTAAATTAATAAATAATATGGAAACAACACTTGAGAATAATAATTGTACTATCCATACACAGGCAAAAATACAATAATGTAACATTTTGGTGCTAGCTATACCAAGAGCCTATTACCTTTGAAATTAAAAAGAATCATATAATAACAAAATTGTCACAAATTTTGGCAAAAAATATCTAATAACTATAAATTACTATAACTTAGCTAATTTTACACTTAGCAATGTGATCAAACCACCCAAATTCTTGAAAAACTATGGAAAATAATAATTAATAGTTAAAATTGGGGGTTGCCATTTACAAAAAAAAAGTTGTATTGCACATGCGTGAAATTAATTAAAGGTAAAATAATAGGGCAGCATGAAAATGTGTATTAATCAATATAACATCTAATTAAAAAAAAAAATTCAATTATGTTTGTTCTATCCTAAGATAATATATGTAAACAATTATCATTTACATACTGTATATATATATATTTATTTATAAATATATATTATTATATATAATTTAATATAAACTAATATATAACAAAATAAATTTTAAATCTTTTAAAAAGTCAGGTTTATATAGATTGTATAAAATGTTAGCATAACAAATAATTTACTGTACTTATATATTATATATACTATATTATATATATATTGCTATATTTTTGAATACTGTTTCAAATATAGTATTCATAATAAGCTTATATAGTTTAAAATATCAATTTATTATAAAATTGTATAGCATCTAAAAGCAAATTATATTATTTAAGAGAAGATAAATTAAAATTCTTTTAATAATAGTAAAACATAATACTATTATCTACCATTAAATGGATGTACCAATAATTAAATCACTTTGATCGTTGACTAGAAAATGGTACACAAAGTTAGTCTTTTTCCTGGACATTGAAGTCCTATTATGCCCAGATTTATCTGAACGGAATCTGGGTGGATCTCGAATAAATATTTCACCAAAAACAGATGCTAAAATAAAATTCAAAACTTTCTTAAATCTTTGGTCAGTAAATATAAAATAATGAAGAAATTACTTACCGATAGTTTTTACATCTAAATTGTTATCATTAACATGATTTAAAAGTTCTTGAAGAAATGCACAAAGGTATAAAAATACATTTTTACTTCGCTCTGGCAATTGTGAAATAATCTGACGAATAACAAAATAAATTCGTTATATTATTATAAATGTATTCATAAATTTAATTTTTACAAAAAAGTATACTAACTTGTTTACATTGATTGTAATTAGATACAGCAGATAAACAGGCTGCATGTAAATTGTATGGTATTATAGGTTCTGATGTGCTATCTAACAGTATTAATAGAGCTTCGGCTACAGAATGAACACTACCAGCTGAAATATTACAATATGAAATGTTGTTGAATATTATTTTCAATAAAGCAATACAACATACGTAATGCATCAGGAGTTCCATTATCCAACCAATTTCGAATCTGGATAAATTCTGATCTGAGACCAGATTGTTCAAATAAATGTTCTTGTTTAAGACCATGTCTATAAAGATGATCAACCAAATACCACACTTCTTTTGGTACTGGGTAAGGATCTGAAGTTAAGTTATTTTTATTGTTTTCCTAAATCAAAATAATTTTTACTACAAAATAACATACTTAAGTTTAATTTTAATGATAAAAATTTAATAATAACTTACGAGTTCCATTAGTTTTCCTATTGGTATATCTCTAATGGGAACTTTTAAATAACAAAGTGTTTCTAATGAACAACCAAAACAACTACGCTCATATGTACCTATAAATACAGTATTAAGTCATTAAGCAAAAAATCATACTACAATAAAAGCTATTCACCTGTAACAGTTATGAAAATATCCTTTCCTCCATCTAAATGTAATACTAAAATATCATACAATTTGTCTTGACCACTATTCATTTTATATGCTGATCTTTTATCAACCAAAACTTCTAATGTAATATCACACTTTTCACCTTAAATAATACATTTATATTATCTTCCGTTTCTAATTAATTAAGAATATTGATAATTTACCTGGATCAATAAAACTCATAAAAGGTTCTATTCGCAACCATTCTTTACAATATGTTGAATCATCTAATTTTTTTATGAATTCAAATTGAACAGGAACTTGACCAGTATTAGCAACAGTTAGTTCTTTTAATTGAGGTTCCATAAACTTCACCATGTTAAAAATAATTTCAGTATTATCTACCATCACTTGAGGTAAATATTCATTTTCAGCTTTGTCTAATTTTTTCATTATATGTTCATGAATTTTTCTGTATTTATTTAAATCAACAACTTTGATCTTGATTTAAAACATAAATTTAATTAATCATTTTGGAACAAAATTATTAAGTAAAATATAATTGTAATATATAAATACTTCAGATTCAAACAATGCACTGACTGGTTTGTGATCACTAATCAATAAACTAGGATGGCTTCTATAAGAAAGTTGTTTAATTGAATTACCTCGCCATAATATTCGGTCACACCAAGCAGGAGCACGATTTTTTTCACTAAAAAATATAAATAACTTATTAATAACATACATATGTACAATGAATATTATTTAAAACATACCTGCTATCCCAACAATTAGTACCTGGATCATACTTATAAGTTGGAAGGAAATTGACTAAACCTTCTTTATAACCTTTAAAGACATTTCCAATCCGATGTTGCTGTTTTAATTGATCTGCTTCTAAAACTGATTTAAAACTATTTTTCTTTACTAAATCTTTTACAATTATTGCATCCATTTCAGTTATTCTATAATTAAGATCACCAAACCAATAAACTTGACTAGAACAAAAACACAATAAACACAATAAAATTAAATAGATACTTATTATGTGACGGCGGCAAACACAGTTTGGGAGAGGTCAAACGCCTCCCAAAATTTCGCATGATAAATAAAGTAAAGATGAAATAAAAAAGTTGATTACATTAAAGTATAAAATGACAATGAACATTTATTACTTATATAACATCTACTTATTACAATTTTAAAACTTAAATTAATATTATATTGATTATTTTATTTCAAAATCCCCAAAAAATTTTCTACGTTCACTCCTTGTGACAAACATCTAATAATTTGTTTATTATTAAATTAAATGTTACACACTTAAATTAATAAATAACTTAATTTTTTAATTGCAAAGTTGAAAACTTACTTATGATCTTTAATGGTTTTTGGAGGTGTAAAATTTGAAAAAACCATTCGTGAACATATATTATGATAGTCTTGGTTGCGTCTTTCATACTCCTCCACATGAGCTGCTAAATGTGAATTAACAAAGCATAAAGATGTATTGTGAAAATCCATACGAACAGACACTCCGCCTTTATTTCCCTAAATTTGAAATAATAGTTGATAATAATAAAATTTATTTAATATTTCTATAAACTCACTAATTTTCCCATAATTCCAGTACCAACAGTATCAGTAGCAATATTTTTCACGTGTTCTAAGTGTTTATTCTTCACAAATACTATTAACATCATACCTACCAACCGTACTAATGAAATTTTTTGGTAATTCCCATTGGAGTTAAGACTTTTGGTTACAGCTTGTCTAATAATAACATGTATTAAGTTTATTTATAAATAACTTTTTTTATTATTATTATTAACATAACTTAAAATAATTAAAACTATTAATGTTTTTATTTGTACCTGTTATTATTTTTGATCAAATAATAATTTAAAGACTTAAATATTATATAACAATTAGATTACTTACAACCATTCTTCTTCTCTTGGAGAATCATTAAAGAGAAATGCTTCTTTGCTTAAATCAAGCTCTTGAAATCCAATAGCATAAATATCGGGCGGTTCAGAATCACAAGTCAACCAATCATTGAGTGATGATAGGGTTGGTTGTTGGCCATTAACATTCCAAGTACCAATATAAATTCTAAAATAAAAATACAATACGTATGTATATGCATATGTATAAGTAATATGTATATCTATATGTGTATGTACTTATTTTAAATTTAATAAATTATTAAAAAATATTAACCTAAAATTTTGCGCGTTAGTATATTGTTCTTCACTTAATAACATTTGTCGTTGTATAACACTTTCTCGAGAACTAAGTGTATGTGTACCATTTGGAAATGATAAATCGTTTTCACTGACGGTTATCTAAAAAACAAAATTAATATGCTGACAACCAGACAACTAGTAATTATTTTTATGAATGAATTATATTTTTATTATTACATTAGCAGTTATATTTAAATTATTGGGTACAGTATCACCATTGATATTCATCATCAAACCTAATTCTAAGTCAATGTCATTTATATTGTATTTTTTCAACCATTCAAAATCAAGTGTTGATTGATTTTTTAAATAAACTGCAAGAAAAAATATTATATTCATATTTATGCAAATATTTTATTACAATGAATCATAGAATTTGACTAGGTATATTTTATAATGCTATATTATTAAAATATTACTAACGTTCCATAGACCTAGATAGTTCACTAAAAAAGTTATTAGTTTCAAAACCAGAATTCATTTCCATTAATAATTTTAAATGTCTTGATGATATATTGAAATATATATCAGATTTTGATTCGGCTGACAATGAATCTAAATATGAAATTATAAATTATTATTCATCTGAATGATTATAAGTTGCATTACTGTTTTCTAGACTTTTTATGGTGAAAAATAAAAAATGATTACAAAATACCTATATCACATTTGAAATCATTATCGACGGGCAGAACAAAGTTGATAATGAGATCTGTAAATGCTTGTGGTGGATTTCTGGAAGTCGTGAAGACGAATAAACCAAACGATGAATTGCGCTCAACCAAAGCTAATATCCGGTGGGCCTTGGGCGACCAACCGTGTAACAGAACGTCTTCGTGAAGCTAACGCGTCAGAGGAAAAATTATATTGCTGACATTTCGTATATAAAAAAAAAATAACCGTAACAAGTCAATACTCACAGCTACGACATTGTCGCCGACGTTCAATTTATCTTTCATTATAGCCATTAGATCCATTGTTACAAGTTAACACTGTTGACGGGCTTAGGTGGATTTCCAAAAAAAAATTATCATAAAACTATTGTAGGTACTCAATAATTACTCGGTAAAAACACCAAGAGTTTCATTAATATTTTATTGAAGGAAAAAAACGAATAAAAACGGATTGAATTAAAACAAATCGATCGCCTCGTCCTCTCGCCGAGGACCGCTTCCGATTGCAATATTATGAAATATACAAAATAGTAAATAGTAAATACTATAATAATTATATTTTATATATTCTGTGATTATATCCAGGATGATTGTTGATAATACAAATATACAATGATAATATTATTTATTATATTTATGACTTTTACAGCGTTGCCAACTCGTTTGGTAATTAGCACTGCAACCACAGAGTAGATGAAAATGAGACTAATCTATTCTGTGCAGCAACCTTCGATAAAGTTTCCCGCTTTAAATTCATCGACTCATCGTTAAACAAGGCGCCGGCAATAAATAATAATGTTGTTTTGTAGGAATATTGTGATAAAATGAAAAATGCCAAAGTTTAAAACGTAAAAAAAAAAAAAAAAAAATATTCTATAATAGCGTTTAGCGTTGTACTATTGTAATTATTACAGTAATAATTATTGTATATTATGAAGGTGAAAAACGTGTTTTGAAAATTAAAGTAGACGTCTCTTTGACAATAATAATATATAATTACATATTACATTATGTATTATGTAATATTATTATGAAATTACCGTTTAACCGTATGTACTTATTTTTGTTTATTTTTTTCAATTTCAAACAATACTTAACTGATAGTTGATTAGTTTATTTTATATTCTCGTTTACTAATTTAGTAATTTACATAATACGAAGCTTATTACTCCAAACGACTGTAGTTTAAAAAGAAACATATTATTAAGTAATTGTCTTGTTATTTTTGAATATACTTATAGTTATAATACTAATAACGTACGTGGATACAACATACGCAGTAATTGTGTCCGTGATCAAAACGTTATTTTATTCCCTTAAGTCGTTATGCTAAATATTATATTAATTTATATATTTTTGTTTTGTGTTTATTAAATATATTAATATATTATACTTATACTTGCATTTTAGAAGTTTACAAAATGAAACAACAGTCAATTAGAAAACCGTTCCGTGTAGCGATTGAGGGAAATGTTGGGTCTGGCAAATCAACATTAATAAAACACTTTGAAAATTTTAAGGACGTTGAAGCAAATCCTGTGAGTATAGAGATTTATTTATACAATTGTCTGTAACCAGTAACCACACCATAATAAGGTGATAAAATAGCCTTAACTATATTTTTACAAATTTTCTATTAATTTATTATTAGGAACCTATAGAAACATGGCGAAATTTAAATGGTCATAATTTACTTGAGTTAACATATTCAGATCCTCGTAGATGGAATTTCGCTTTTCAACACAACGTGCAATTGAGTCGATTGAATTTACAAACAAAAAGTACTAATAAGAATATTCAATTATTTGAACGTTCTTTGCAAAATAATAGGTAATAATCATTTAATATAATGTTTTTCCATTTGATTTTTGTAAATATGTACAGAATATAGAAAGGAAAATTAATAAAAAAAACAATTGGGTATAATATTAAATATTAGATATTATAAAAATACTATACTACATAATTTAGAAACAAACATTAAAACTAGGTATACATTTCAATTATGAAATATAGATTGGAAATTGGAATAAAACTGACTGGAGATTGTAAAATATGATTAGATTTAAAATAAAATAATTTCCTATCAAATGAAATAAGTGAAAAATAAATAATTTACTTTGTATAGTATATTATAAATTGTTTATGTATGAATGTGTGTTAAAAGTGATTCAAATTTATTTTGTATAAACTATAAATTAAAATATAAATAAGTTAATCTTATTTTCTTAATTAAAATACCATCTTACACTTTACCATGGTTATTTATTCACAAGGTCTAAGATTCTGGAGTTATTTTTCACATTACCATTAATTATTGAATAATTTCAAAATGTATTGGTTTTACAATGATGTGTGATTATTTTTTGTTTTTTTTT
>JAIUCT010000019.1:6599941-6614341 GCA_021307375.1 Tetraneura akinire | reverse complement strand
CCCCCCCCCCCCCCCGAAAATTGATCCTGAATACGTGCTTGTTTATTTGGGTCATTTTTCGAATTTCTCAAAATTGACTATAAGCGGTAGAAATAATGAAATTTTGACGAATTCAATTTCTATATTTCACGATAACTCGGGCAATTTTTAAGTTAGAGACTTAAAAATTTTTTTGGGTGTTCACATAGCTATTATATATATGTGGTAAAATTTTGGAACCGTTTTTAAATTTTTTTTCTAAATATAGGACTTATAGCTTTTTTAATTTGATATTTTTAGTTCAAACGAAAATTATAATCTGACTGAACTTCGCTCAGAATCGTTTTTTCGAATGCAATGGTTTATCATTGCATTCAAATTCTAAGTAAAATTAAACGCTATGATCCGCACACCTGTATCCTGTGCGGCAGGAGTATCAGCTCGTCTTTTTTATGTCTGAAGACACATTTCTACCTCAAATGATGCTCTGATTTTCACAAATAGCATATGTTTACGGTTGGAAAATGGATTTAGTTGGTACTATATTTAAGTCATTTTCGAATTTCTCAAAATTGACTCCATGTGATAGGAAAAACAACTAAAAAATGATGAAAAAACAGCATTTTTCACAAAACTAAAATTTCGACGAATTTGATATCAATATTTCACTATAACTCAACAATTTTGAACTTAGAAACTAAAAATTTTATTGGGTGTTCACACAGGTACTATATACATGTGATAAAATTTTGGAACACTTAAAATAATATTTTTCTACCAAATATAGAACTATGAATATTTTCTAAAATTCTCATTTTATGTATATAATGTTTGATAAAATTGGCAATGTTGAGTTTAAAGATCTGAAAATTTTACTGAAGTATACTCATATATTACTTAACAAGATATTAAAATATTAGAAAAATCTCAAATCTCAATATTTTTTTTTATGGGTGTTTAAAATTAAATTTGAGTAAAATCAATATTTAAAGTAAATATTTATATAGATTGAAGCTCAAATACATATTACCTAACTCATTTCCAAATAATTGTAAATATTACTTTTGTTTTTTTTTTTTTTTTTTTTTTTTTTTAGCTGTTTAAAGTATAAAAAGCAAGGAACGGGATACAGATATAAAGAAGATAGTGTTGAATTTTGATTAACATTTGAATGCAATATTAGATCATTACATTTGAAAAACGATTCTGAGCGAAATACTGTCATATTTGGGTATTTAGGTAATTAGGGATTTTATGATAAATTATTTATTTTGAACTTAGAGACTAATAAATTTAAAAATTTTAATCAATACATATATTATCTGATGAACTTCACTCAAAATTGTTTCATGAATGTAATGATTTATCATTGCATTCAAATGTTAATCAAAATTTAACACTATCCTCTATACACCTTGTATCCCTTCATAATTTTTTACATTTAATAAAATATGTATAATTAGAAATTTTAAAAAATTATTCAAGAAAATGTATATCTTTAGTTTTTTTAATCTTTCAGTTATATGTAACAAACTAACAACCAACATAATGAAAAAAAAAAAATTTAAAAAGTACATAATCATATTTCTCAAACTTACATATAATGGCTTACCTATAAACATTGAAACATAATACATAATATTTGCTACAAACATTTTTAAAATTATTACTACTACAAAAATCCATATTTAAACATTTTTATTATAAGCTAATAAAGGACGCTAGTTTTCATAAAAAGGAAATCTATATTTATGTTATACTTATAAATAAATAAAACAAAAATTTTTTTTGTAATTAATAATAGATTTAATATTCTTATTTCTTATAATATAATTATTAAAATGTTAATTTTTGTTATAGTCTGTTGTGGCTATATAAAGTAAAAGTTGAACCATTGTTTTTTTCTTAGATATTGTTTTGTAGAGATGGCCCATGATAAAGGTATATTATCCAGTCCAGAATATGCAGTAATGTGTCAATGGTATGAATATATTGAAAATAATGTAGACATTGGATTAAATTTAATTGGTTAGTAATATTATTGGTTATAAATACTTGCATTGGTGTTATTATAATATTTATTATTCATGCATTTTTTAATTTTTATAATTAACATTATAGATATTATATTTAATAGTTTTTAAATTCTCTAGGTACTTTAATTATTAATATTATTTTTACCAACTACTAAGTTTTTGATTCAAAACGTATATTTTAACTTTATTGAATTAATTTAAATATAATTTAACTTATTCTATTATAATTTTAAACATTTCAGTATATCTAAGAAGTTCACCAGAAGTTGTATTTAAAAGAATGCAACGTCGCAATCGTCCAGAAGAGCGTACTGTTAAATTGGAATATTTAGTAGATTTACATGAATATTATGAAAAATGGCTGATGAAGGAAAATAATTTTAATCAAACAATTCCATTAATGGTAATAGATGTTAACAAAGACATATCTGATAATCAGCTAGTTGATATATATAAATCTTATGAGGATAAAATTTTAGGCAAATTACCAATAATATAAAATTCTTTAAAAAGTATTTTATATTATAATTATTAGTAAAAAAAAAACAATACAAGATGTATTTATTGAACATTCTTTTGTCAAATTTATTATAGGACATGGGTTTAATTTAATAACTCAAAATAATATTGGCTATAAACTTAAAAATAAACCATACAAATATTTACATTGTTAAAATTAATTACATTTAACAATTTATATATTTTTTTATTATAACTATTTAAATTTTATCTTGTTTTAGTTTTTAAAACTTCCTTTATTTTTTTTTAAGGGTTGATTTTCTACATCTCCGCCTTTTCTAGTTAATAGTTCAGGATTTTGACTATACATACACGCACAACAAGATGGTAATTTAAAATTATCATAGTATACTTCTTTTGATTCTTTAATGGCCACCAATTTCTTATAGATATATTTTTGGACACAAATTGTTGTGTAACCTAATGGTAGGTTATCACTAAACTTGCAAGGTTGCCCAGCACTTCTATAATATAAAAGATATAATTATTTAGAATATAATTCTTAAATATTAGTTTTATATTAATCTTTAATACTTACACACATTTTTCTATTTTAATTCCTTGTTTAAAATTATTGTTTTCATTATTTGGATCTTGAACAATATATCTCCATTCATTATTTAAATTAATACCAGCTTCTGGAAATATTACATCTTCCTAAAAAATTTATTTTTCCAAATAACATATTAAATATTTATATCTGTATTCATATTATAATAAGAAATTATGGTAAACTATGTGTTAAAAACTGTGCTTACAAATAATTAATATTTGTAGATATTTTTGTACTTTTTTTAAATGACCTTGATAAATAATAATATTAATATATGAAAGCAATAAATAAATAAATGCATGTTATTAAATTTCTGATTCTGAGAGCATTTAATAATTTACCAACTAAAAATTAAATTAAACATTAAAAAAAAATATGTGTTTAATCCAGTGATATTGTTCTATTATTTTTTTTTCATTTATGAACTGAATAATTATAGTAAATTTAGACTAAATATTTTATTTTTAATGTATGATGGATACAGAAACTAAAAATTTTAAATGTTTTATTCTCATAGTATGTTGATTAAAATTGAAATATTTACACCAAGGTCATTAATCAAAACTATGTTTTATAAAGTATTCAATACCTACTGTAATCTTTGTAACCTGTTTATAATAATAAGAATTTTAAAGTAAAATTAATACATATTAAAACTAATCAATTTTATATTTTTATATGTTATTCCATTTATTTAAAAATTAATAATTTATATTTTGCATATATTATAGGTATATGTTTATTATTTTAAATATTATATAAATATATAAGGTAAATTAATTTTAAATAATAATATAAAGTATTATATTAAATAATACTCACTTGTGAATCACAAAATGGCTGAAGATTAGTATTTGAAATTCTTGTTTCCAAATCATTTATCTAAAATATAAATACTATTTAATCATTATTATTATAATAATTATAGTCACTTAAAGAAAAACCTAAATTATGTTTGTTAACTAATATACTATTTAGAATTTATAGTAATGATAAATTATTATACATTTATATTTTTGTAATACTTATACATATTTCACTTACAGTATCTATGCCAAAAAAAGCTGTAGACATAAACTTGCTGGTTCGAAAAATGTTTAGTAAATCTTGTCTAAGATAAACAAATACAATATTTGAATTAAAAAGATCATAGTTCTTAGTTATCGTTATCGTTATGATATAATTTTGTGAAGTTTACCTTGGATAATTATCAACCTTGGTGCAAAAACTTCCATTCATTGAACATTTCTCTATTACATGCTGTTCTGGTATAAATGAATTAGTAGAAACTGTTTGAATTTTATCATCAAGTGAATTTGGAAAAACAATACTTGATGAAGATTTAGTTTGTGGAAATTTTAAGCCGTTACTGGATTGAATACTACTGTTATTGATTGTATTTTCGTTTTTTGGTAAAGATTTTGTTACATTCGAGGATGATAATGTTCTTACACTTGTGTTTTTCATATTACTACGTGGTTCAATTCTAAAAATATAAGTAATTAAATACTATTTATCAATAAGCAAGAAATTTATTGAAAGGTATATTATTTAAATTTAAATATTGCTTATAAATAGGTACTAAATGTTTTAATTTAGTTCAGTTGAGAGACTAAATTGTCTATTTGTCTCATGTGTATATATATATAATATATTAATACAAATAATGCAAATTATTAATTTTATTATTATAATAGGTAGGTATTATTTGTTTTCATTATTTCTACCATCCAGCTTTATAAAATGTCAAAGGACCATACACGTAAATGTAATAATTATTTACCTAAATATACGAAGCATTTCTCAAAATTATTTTGTACATACAATATTATGAGGAATTTAAGAATTAGTATGGGTCTATGCTTCAAAAAGAAAAAAAAAAGTAGTATTTCTCCCCTCAAATCAAGCACTGAATTTATCAATTAAATAATAAAATTTATAGTAATTAATATAGGTATATTAAGAAATTAAAATAATAGTTGCTTACAAATTCTTATTATTAAGTATATTATAATTTATAGATATTATATACCTATATAATTATTAAACATAAAAACTACGAGTAGATTAAAAAGAAATATAAAAAAATTTAAAATATAATATAAATACGTAATAATAATTACAAGTCAATTTTTTTTAAATATTAAATATAATTTTGAGAAAAATATAATGTAGGTATACTTAAAACATTTACCAATACATCTCAGAATATACCTTTATTCACAATCACTATCAATTAAGTTTCATATGAATTGCAATTTGCAAATGTAATTTATGAATATGTTTAACATAAGAATTTTGTATTTTTATAATTCTTCAGACCTTAATTATGTGAATGACCAATATTTAACATTTTAATATTATATTAATAAAATAACCTACTTTATAGTATCTACGTACTTTGAAGTAGTTATAATAAGAGTTGAATCCTCTCGATCCAATGTGCTTGCTCTTTTTGTCCTATAATTATGCTCCTTTTGAGACCATAAATATTCCTCCCTGTATGCTTTATAGTTATAATTATGTTGTGCAACTGAATTTGGCCATTGAACCTATAAAATATTTACAATTTTTTATAACATTACACCTTAAAATTAAAACTGATACTTATTTGTCTATTCATAGCTAGGTATATTTTTGTACATTTTAAAGTTAGAACTGAGAAAAATAGACACCAATATATGGCCAATTGACAAAATATGACAAATAATTATAATAAAAATATTACGAATTAAATATTAATTGAAATAATAATAAAATTAGAAAAATTAAAAAAAAAGAAATTAACAATATAATATATTAGGATTTGTAAGGCTTGTAAAAATTTTACAGTAAAATTAGTGTTCGGCTATAGTGCTATAATTACATACCTATAAAATAATATAAATAGACTACAGAAAAATTAATAATATACTTGAGTTAATAACTAACTTGAGGACTTGAAAATGTTATTGGGTATTCAAATAGGTATTTTATATACATGGTAAAATTTTGGAACAATTACATTAATTTTTATACAAAATATAGAACTGAATATTTCCTAAAATTCTTGTTTTTATTTAAATAATGTTTGATAAAATTGACAATTTTGAGTTTGTAGATCTAAAAATGTTACTAAAGTATACTTACATATTACTTAACATGATATCAAAATATTAGAAAAATCCCAATTCTCAAATTTTTTTTAAAAAACTGTTTAATGTTGATATTTTTAGTATAATCAAATATTTAAGAATCTATATAAATATTCTTATTATTTCTGAATACTTTTACAATATTTATTGATAAAAAAAAATTTAAAATTTTTTTATTCTAACATAGGTACTTACATATTGGTTAACGTAGTTTCGAAATATTAGTAGAAAATCTCAAGAATAAATTTTTTTTATGGGTGTTTAAAGTTGAAATTTTAATAAAATCAATATTTTACAATAATGTTAAATAAAATTGATAAAAAAAATTGAAAGTTTTTGAAATTAATTGTAAATATTACATTTATGATTTCATTTTTATAGCTGTTTAAAGAATAGCTTTATATATTTATATATTATAAAGAATAGCTGATACTGCTATGGAAGGATGTAATATACATATACAGGTGTAAAGTGGAAGGTGTTGAATTTTGATTAAAATTTGAATGCAATGATAAATCATTACATTCGAAAATCGATTCTGAGCGAAGTATTGTCAAATGTTTATATTATAAAATTATATATTATACCATATTTAGGTAATTCATTTAAAAGTTTTATGGGCATTTATATTAAGCGTAGAGACTGTATGAATGTAAAAATTTTAATCAATACATATATTTAATGAACTTCGTTCAAAATCGTATTTCCGAATATTATGATTTACCTACCAGGCATTGCATTTAAATTTTAATCAAAATTCATCACTTTCCACTTCACATCTTATAGCCTTTCCACAGCAGTATCTATCAGCTTTTATTTTTTATTATTAACCATTTAGTTTAAATTCGTAATTTAAAATATTATACTTAATTCGAATGTTGACAAATTTGTATTAAATATTAAGTATTTTATGGCATAGAAACCTTTACGATTATTTAAACCAAGTTAAAATTTAGTTGCTTATCTATATTATATTAGGTAGGTATATAATATAAATTTCTAATTAATCTACATGAATATGAAACAATGTTATATTAAATTTTATTTTTTACAACTTATATAATATATATATATGTGTGTGTCACATGATTAGATTACTATATATTTAATAGAGATTATATTATTAATTCGTATAATATAATATACGTATACGATTATATGGTTGACTTAAATTTTTACATCAAAAATAAAAATATAATAATTTAGTATAAGAAAAAAAAATTAAAATTTTTTGTAAATACCTAGTTCTAAATGGTAAATAGATATTAAAAATATAATTTTTTTGTAAGTATTTATTCCAAATACTAATGTTTTAAAAAAATTTTACACGGATCTAATGTTTAGTATTTTTTAATTTTTAATTAGAATACCTAATTACTAAAAAACAATATAAATTTAGTCGCATTTTAAATTTGCAACTTTGCAGTGTAGTAAATTTATAAACAAAATGTAAGTACCTATCTTAGAACATTTGCATACTTTCCAACCAATTAATTTTTTTTAAAGCCACCAAGAAAACTAGCACCATTATTATATTCATAGGAGAAAAATAAAGAGTCCCTCCTAATTGACTTTGTGTATACAAAACGTCATGAAACCTTCATTACATTACTTACAGGTATATTATTACTTATCATTATAATGTATAATATATTTATATATATTTAAAAGTTCCCCTCCTAAAATTATTTTGCAGGTAGCAGAGCACACAGCTACTGAGATTTATCTTTTAAAATGAACTTTAATGAACTATTATGATTATTGATTTGATAATAGGTACCTATACCCGTGTCCAATCTATGGAATGAATTGTATATTTTAATGCAAACTTATGTTATTATCTATTGTTAAATAAAAAGATAGGAATAATGATATTAGGATAGTCACCTATAGTGATAAAGTGATAGGTAAATGATAATTATAAATTTCTATTTCTACCAATTAATACTAATTAGTTGGTTTAATAGGTAGTTTGGGTTTGGTAGTAGGTACTTTATGGTTCATACTGTTAATAAAATATTAATTTAAATTTAAACTATATATCAAATAAATGCCTACTATGATGCCTACTTTGAATATCTATTAAGTACTTATAGGTAATAAACTAATAAAAATAAATAAATAATTTTTAATATTTACTTATAAATTATATTGTTTTTTTTTCTAATTACTATAATACTAATTCAATTTTTAATTATACTCTATTTAAATATAATATGTTAATTACTCTAGGATACCTATCAAAAATTAAAATATTACCTATATATTATAATTTATAGATAATACCTACTTGCATTTTACCTATGTAATAATAAATTATTGTTTTAAATGATTAATTGTTATCTAATTGTTAAATATTAAATTAAACTGTACTCGGGTCTCAGATATATATTTTAAAGTTTAAATTAAAATAGGTTTATTCAATATTATCATAAAATGCAATATTCACCTATACATGTTATGTTTTAACGATAAACAACAAGTTAAATAATCGTTTTACGAATAAAAATTAATTATATAATTATACCTATAAAAATTATGTAAGTTACATTATTTTAGTGATGACATGATAAAATGCTCTTATGAACGATTAAATTAATTGAACAATGTACCTAGGTAGGTACCTACCTAATAAAGTAATAAACTGTAAAGTATCTAATTGATACACGTAAAATAACGTAGAAATCAAAAACGAATTTAATGTAAAATATTTCGAATATTTTTTTATGAAATAATTGATATTTAAATATAAATACCTATGTTATATTTTAAAATTAAAAAAAATCGTTTTTTTGTGTAGGTCTATACATTTTTTCTAACTTAATCGGGTATTTATCATGCGTGCCTTATAATTATTATAGGTAGGTATCAATGATCTATATAATATGCGGTCATAATTTTATATAAGTACATCGTACATACCTACTTATGTACCTACCCATTATAATTTATTAGTTTACAAATACGTTCAAAAGTTTTTAAAAAAATCCTTTTAACAATATAAGTGTTATATTATAAGAAATAATATGTGTTTCATTACCGTGCTAATGAGAGCCAGTATAATCATCAGCCACGGCCATTTGGTCATTTTGTCAGGTTTATCGCATATGCACGTCTAATTGTGTTTATAATATATTACGTACGTTTACACATGTAGATGTATAATTGTATGTATATTATTATAGTAAATTAAATAATATTTATACTAAACTTATATTCATTATAATAATATTATAAATAATAAAACATCAATATATTATATGCAATATTATTATTATTAATATTATAATATTATAATATTTTATAGTAGCGGTAAATCAATGTACAAATTTTATTTCGATTACACACTCAGACACACAAACAAAACGCACGACCGATCACTTTGGCTGCTATTTTAGCACTGGACAGCAGGCTATATACCCAAGCTATAATATTATTATTATTATTAATTATTATAATGTAGTGGACATAATAACTACACACGAACATGTATAGGTACCGGTTTTTGCCTATCTGATGGTGCCACTGTCACATATCGGATCAGTTGTAAAATACGCTTGAAGACATTCAGTTATTAATGTTATTATGTTTAATACAAATACATAAGTACACAAGTACACAAGTATACCCGAATGGATGACGTTTATGTTGTAGGTATATTACCATTTGCCCATTATGCTTATTAGTTATTCTTATTACATATTATTCACACATCAGTACATCACCCACTCACACGCACGCACGCACGCCTATACGAGGTCGATAACCAGCCGCACTCAGATTTTTGCTGGGTTTAAAATGCTGGTATGGTTCGATTACAATTTAACGTCTAAATACTTTCTTTTCGACGAGTATAATGACCCGATGAAAAAACAGCATTAAGTCTTATGGGTATTTATTTAATAAGTACCTACTATTGTACTAGTATTAATATTATTATTCGTAAAACAATTATTTTCGGTAAAAAGGCTTCACCAAGAGTATTTATATCCCTCAAATTATGACCAAGATAATCCGGCACTAACGGTTTTTAAAAAATATAATATAGCTTTTATTTATATTAATAGACTTTCACTTACATAATGCACCAATTGTTTTCATTGCGTACCTATATTTACATACAAATTCAACATACTACAATCACCAGGTACCAGATACATAAGTATTTAATTTAACGGCTTTTAATATGTGTGAATACCTACAATTAATATTTTTATTTAACTCAATTTTTTTTAAATATAAAATAATAATATATGTATCAACAATGCAACTACAATAATAACACATGTTTTAATATTTTAGTATTCATTAATACTTATACCAATATACCAGTTATATGTAAGTACATTATAATTTATAAGTAGCTGATATTTGTTAATACAGGTTTATGTCCCCTGCAGCATCAAACAATGAAATTTGTTTATTAAACCCATTGCCTTCGTTTGCGCTAGGTTTGTGCTGGATTGTACCCTCCTAAATTATGACAAAAAAACTTCATTATTAATATATTGTATTATGTATGACGCCGTCTTACGATCGAAGTTGTAGGTTACCTATACAAAACTCCTGACTATCCGTTCCAGTATCAGGATACAAAAATAGGTATTAGGTTGGTATTCTTTGGTCTCTTGGGGTTGTGGCGTAGCCCCCCATTCTGACGACAAGTGCCGCGAAGCGTCTTTGAGTAGCGAGCGGATCCGCACGATAAGCGAATTGAGCTATCCCTTACACTTGAAAACTAAGAAAGGACAGCACAATCTAAAGCCATGGATTTCAAATTAAATGGGGTGCTGGGGTCGGGGATATAAATCTTATTGGTATATTTTGCTACTGATTAAACTAATTAATAATTATTATTACAATATTTCATTTATACTATTAAAATAATTATTATATATGTAGAAACTTTACTTAAATAAAGAATATATTATCAATTAGTAGGCTACATATTTAAATTTAATTAATATTTCACTATTTTCTAAAATTATATTATAACAATAACGTAGACGTGTTTTTTAATTATATAGACAATAGACATATATAATAGGTATTAATCTCGTATCTGGTACCAAATTATAATAGTTATCAGTAGTTTCAAATTTCAATAGTGTGGTAATCTGGTTAAAATATATAAAGATAACATATGTATATAGAATTTTCATTTTTTTATAACGACTATTAATACCTATCCAATTGTTATCTATTTAGTAATTTAATCATTTTCTTACTTATATTTTTTAAATTAAAAATTGTTATATACATTAATACTATTGTACCTATTTAGTTAAATATATTTTTATTCGGGGTTTTAAATTTTAAATAATACACTTTTTGGACTTTTGTTATACTCGTATTCGAAAAAGTTTAAAAGTTTTTCTAGGTTAAAATTAATTATGAAAATAATATTTAACTTAATATTTTTTATAGAAATATGTATACTGTCTAAGAAAGGACGTAGGTATAACCATTATTTTGTTTCCAATCTTAAATAAATAAAAATAACATTAACATTATAAATTATAATGGAATTGCAAATATAAGAGAAGAGGCATTAGAACAATCGCCTCTTCTCCTTAATTTGTAATTTTATATATATATATATATTAAGAAATATATTTTTAAACATTGTAATTATTATATTATTTAAATCCATTTAAATTTTTTATTACTTCTTTCCCTTCTTAATTGATTTTCGCTACGCTGTTAGGGATAAATCTAAAATCATATTATTATTTATTATAAAACTGTTTTTAAGTAAATTTAATTTTTCAAGAATTCGCCTTCCTCCCACAGATAACCTCTAGATTCCTTCTTAGTTATTATAATAATGTCTATCTAAAGTCTCTACACAACACGCTGAGAACTGAAAAATGCAACAAAGACGATACGCAAATTATAAATAGGTACTCGTAATATACGTGTATTATACTTTATACGACTATAACACAAGTAAAGTGCACATGCGCAGTAGTATCGAATCTCGAATACATTAATTTATATTTAAATTAGGTATCATATTATCTTAAACATAAGTTAGGTATATGTTATATGTGTAATAATTTTGAAAAATGATTAGATTTGGTTACCTAGGTATCTACTACTCTAGTACTCTACTAGTTTGATATTTTTAATTAACATTAGACTTAAAATAGTATAATACTATAATATATTAATAAGTGTACATAAACATAATGTTTATACGTTATACCATATTACATTATATGAAATAATATAGAAGCAGTTTGTAGTATAGTAAATACAAATATCAATTTTGTAAAATTATATGACTAATGATATTTGTTTTTGTATCATAGAGCTTTTTTTTTTTTTGAATATTCAAAAACATTATATAATTTAAATTACGAATAGTCAAACACTTGTATAATATACTGAACGTTTAAATTGTAAACTATTCATCACATTGTGTTCGTTAAAAAAATTGGAGGATGCTACATGACCGTGGAAGTATCTATATACAGTATACCATACGAGCTACACCTATTATACAATTATTATTATATACAGGTACCTACTATTTATTTATTTTATAATAGACATTACTACATTAGACAAACACATACGTCATAGTCTCATAGTCGTCATACAAATAAAAAAAAAAAAAATCATCAAAGAAAGTGAGCGAGACGGATTACACTAAGAGAGAATAGACCCCTCGATGCAATTGACTGTGCGTGTACCTACATATTGCGTTTTATAAATACCTACTCGTTATTATTATTATTAAAAATCTAGTTACGAAAATGATAAAAATGAGTAGATGACATAATTATTGAATTACGAATTCGGTATTACTCATATTAGTCCCAACTACTAAACAATATCCCTTTCTTGCAACACTTATCTGCAATTATCACTCTGTTTAACATTTAATAAAATATAATATTATATTGCAGCAGTGCCGGCCCTATGCATTTTGTGGCCCAGTGAAGATTTTACCGGGCCTCCATATAGTTTTACAAGTTTTATAGTATTATAGTCATATAAATATAATAGAAAGCCAATTTTTTTATATTCAATAATGTTTAATTTTACAATTTTATTACCTATGGCCATAATGAATGATATTGAATCACGTATAAAATATATTTTTATATTTTAGTAATAATGCCTTTTTTTCGTGATATTATTTGCTGGTATACTTATTACTTATAGGCGGCATGGAACCGCTAACGCGGGACCCCCGCTATAGCGGTGCCCGGTGCGGTTGGGCCGGCACATTTTCATGCGCGCGTTTTCGCCTTCGAATGTTTATTATTTATTAATAATATTATATACAGTATACTTGTACTTGTGTGATACGTCTATAATAATTACGTGCTGAGAATAGCATAAAAATGATATTATACGTCATACGGATAAGGTAGGTATGTCGGTATCTATATACACTATACATATAATTGTAATATGATAAATTATTTGATATCTAACAATTGATAATATTTATTTAACATACCAATCTTTAATTTTCTTGATCAATTAAAATTATTTTTTTAAACAAAATTATTATTTATATTATTTATATGTTAATTGTATAGTTTAAAATGTTTTGAACATTTATTAATAGAATAATAAGTATAAGTAATTGGTAATAAATTATGAATACCTATGTGTACCTATTACATACAAATTTCAAACTATAGTTATAATTATAACCTTATAACTTAATAATTTATAATGATAAATAATTAAATGTTCATATCTTCTATCTTTGTGACTATGTAATACGTATATATTTTATATACTATATCTATTGTGTGTGTCGTGTGTGTACTGTGTATATATATATATATTATATATCTATTAATAGACTAATAGATTATATATTGCGTAATAATAATACGAGCGTATGATAAACGTATAATAGTCAATAGTCATTTAAATAGCAACCATTTATCTACATTTTACTATCGTACATTTAGAAGACAGTATAATATATTTGTCATACCTGCACATACAGTGGACATACCACATTATTAACCGGAAATGAATCAATAAATTGGTTTTATTTTAATTTTTAAATATAATTATTTTAATCATTCTAATTGAATGATATATGAATGTTGGAGATGAAGGATTATAATAGGTACCTATAAATTTTCTTATCCTTATTTTTATTATTATTATTATTATTATTATTATTATTATTATTATTATTATT